>NSMO01014945.1:0-10645 GCA_002588565.1 Coelastrella sp. UTEX B 3026 | reverse complement strand
ACCGCCAATCTCTTCAGCAAAGCTGACTCCCGACCCTCCCATTTTGGCATGGGTAGTACATAATTGGCAGCGGCTGTGCTGGGGTTCTGAGCAAGCACCTACAGCAGCATATACGCTGTGTTTACCCACATATACCATCCAAAATAGCAGGTTATATGCATCATGCGACAAATGTGCAGGCAAGCATCTGGCTTCTAGCTGCATACATAGCATGTAACGTGCCTGTAAAGCATGCAAGCTAGGTAGCACATGCATCACTCCACTGCTAGAGCATACTAGCTGTATGCAGAGGGCTGTATATCAAACACCATTGCACTCCCACTCCTGCACGGCCCACAGCTTACCAAGTACTCTGCACTTCGTTGTTGCAGCTCTGGATCCAGCTGCCTTGAGTACCTGCCAAACACCCCTGTCACCTCGGACTGCAATGCTCCATTGCTGGCATCGCTCAGCAGCAGCTTGAGGTATGCAGTGAGCAGCAGGCCCTTGGTTGTACTGCTGAGGGTGGGGAAATGCTCATGAAGCAGCTTGAACTGCTCCAGTGTGGGAACCTGACCCTGCAGAATTGATATGGAGGCAATCTATAAGAACGAGGCTTACGCGCAACAGATCGCTGAGCACTTGCTGCTGTGCACTAGACCGTCCAGCAGCTGCAGCACTCTGCTCACAATCTGGTAATGCAGTTCCTGTGTGCAGGCCTATACATGCAAACCAGTGCATGGTTGCTCTGTCATTGTTTGAGCAACTGTGGATGTGCTGCAAGTAGGTTCGTTTGATGGCTTGTGAGTTGGCAGCTGCTCAGGAGCATACATACTCTGCTGGTCAGGTTGAAGGCTGTCGCTGACCTTGATGAGTCGCCCGTACTCCCCAATCACATATGCCGCCATGCACATGAGTGCCTCATGGCTAGCACCGCGCTTGAGGACTTCCACTACTTGTGACGCTGCATACGCCTGGCTGCCCTCATTGTTTGTGATGAGCTGCACCACGCGGTGCCAGATGTCATCACTGCAGAAGTCACCGGCGCGCTCAAGCAGTGCCAGGACCACATCAACATACCACTGCAGGACACAGACAACGCAGCAGAAAAAGCAGTTGAGCAACACCCCGCAACCCAACCTCTGCTGCGGCCAGCCACTGAGTACAAAGTGACATAACGTTCACAATTATCCAACAAGTGAATAAGGCTGCCCACATAGCAAAGCACTCTGTCAGGGCGTAGGCATCACTGCCTCTGCTTGTGGCCAAACCCCCAGTGCCTAATGCAATAGTAGCAGCTGAGTGGCAGCCCACAGCTCAGATCACCTGGACATTAGGCGCAAACTTCTCCGCCAGGATGCAGATCTTCAGCACCAGCTCCTCTCGCATGCTGAAGTCAGCAACTGTCAGATACTTGACCTGCAAACCAACGACAGCTGACACTTAATGATTGCGCTGCACACTACAGGATAGCAAAGGGTGGACTGTTGCTTGTCTTTGATATCAGGGTGAAGCCAGCCAATGCTGATAGAGAACTCAGAACATTATGAAGTAACTTGTTTGCCGACACAAGCCCGATATGCAGCTTACTGCATGCTGCATGCAAGCTTCTGATTCCTGCAAGGGGTATACAGACATCATGCACGGCAGCTCACCAGTTCTTCAACCACCTCGACAGCTGAGCCGCCATCACACATGGTGAATAACAGATCCAGGGCTCGACGCCTGATTGACACATCAGGGTCTTTCAGGTTGGCCAATATGGTCGGCTGCAGAGACAGCGCATACATAGACACCATTTGTGCTGGCAATAGCTGCAGAGTCGTGCATCTGAGCCATGCAAAATGTTTAATCACATGTCATGTTGTGGCGCCGGGGGTGGGGTGTTTTAAGGACAAAAATCGTGTTGATGCTGTGAGTACCAGCCGACGCGTCCTCCGGCCGGTAGCAGATGGTGGCTTGCACATGTGCTGGGGGACAACTTGGACATGTGACTGGCTATGAGAATCCTCCATCCATTGTGGCAATTGAACAAACAACTGGCACGTTCGACAGAGCAAGAGCATACAGGCACACGGTGCAAACTAGTGACAAGCAGCAGCTGTACCCCGATCAGCATACCTGGTGCGGCATGATGCTTTCGATGACTTCGGGCACCAGAGCCAAGCGAGTGAGGTTTTCCAAAGCGAGATAGCGGATGTTGGGCTCCTGCACACAGCAGATAGCACAGCAGCACACACAGGTTTCTGAGCAAACAGCTACTTGGCTAGCCTTTTCATCACTCGACAGATCACTCGATAGTAATCGAGTGTGTAACAATGCGGCAACTGATACTGGCAGTACAGCATGCAATCTCCAACCTTCAAGGCGAGCTTGCACAACATCTAATGATCATCCAACTGCAATGGGTTCTGCAGACTTCCAGCATGCGCACAATTCGACAACTGCTCCAGACCAGGCCTCTGCTGCCCACCTTCACAGATAAGAAGCGGCCCAGAGTGGTCACACTGCTTGCCAGAAGGTCCCGACTGCAGTCCAATGCTAGGATGAGGCTGATAGCCTCAAACAAGATGGCATGCTGCGCGTTGCTTTTGTTGATGGTGGTGTTCTTGGTGGTGTCAGCACAAGCTGCGGGACAGCCACACATGGCGTGTTTAGTATGTCGGTGATCCACATTCCGTCACAGCTATACACCACGGCAGGTTGATGCCTGGTTAGACATCATCAACATCACGCACACATCAACTTGCTTGCTTGGGTGCTGCATACGATGGACGCTTGAGCAGGTAGCACCAATGATACATCTCTGACCAGCTGGCGGTCGGCTCGGGAACTGCACGCTGTATGCAGGACTTACAGTTGAAGATGGCCACCAGAACTTCATGCAGCTGCCTCTGTGAAGCTGTGCCTTCTGGTAGTGGGAAGTACTGCAGCGCCCGCAGCACTTTGGCCTGAAACACACAAGACATGAAGTATGTGCCATAACAGATTGAGCTGATTTGCCACATCAGCATGTTATGACTGCTGCATGATGTAGCGTAGCACTGATCTCTTCATGGCGGCTGGTGCATGTGCTTCAGCATTGCAGCAAATTGTGCTCACACTGCTGTGCAGCAAACTGTGCTCACAGTGCTGGCCGCTTGGAGTAGAAGACTACATCACACACACCTGCAGCCATGGGCTAGCGATGCCGTAATACGTGTAGTCTGCTGTCACCTCACGTAGAGACACCAAGCGCTCCAGCAGCCGCAGCAGCTTGCCCTGACACTGCTCATAACCAGCTGCAGAGCCAGGAACAGACAGCAGACGGACAGTGGGTGTGTTTGCATCTTCCAAGCATCAGCGGCTGCAGCATTGTCTGGACCAACATCCATATGCTGACGGCTGCCTTTGCACGCTGCATTAATTGACAATCAGTTCCATTCAAATCCGTGAACACTATGTTGTTCATTGGTGTTGTTCATGCAGAGTAAGGAATGTGCCGAACCCTGTGCTAACCCTGGTGAGCCCAGCAAGGTCACTCACCGCTAGTTGACCTGATGCAGATACCCAGCAACAGTGTCACAGCACCCAGCAGCAGCCCCAAGTCCCTCTCTTCCAACAGCTGAGACATGATTGGGGCAAAAGTATCAGCAGATACCAGCTGGGCATCTGCAGGAGTCTTGCGCATGATGCGCAGCAGGGTCAAAGCTGCCTTCTTGCGCACCACAGAGCGCACAGTCCCGCTTTGCTGCAGATAGGCGTGGACAGCATGAACACAGTCAGACAGACCGTTATCTGTTTGCAAAGCAGCCGCGGGGGGGGGGGGGGGGGGGGTAAGAATTCAGTCAGGACGCAAGATGAACCCCTTCTACGAGTTGCTACTGTGGTACGTACCCCCTGCACACTACCCATGGTCTGTCACAGCTGGAGTAACAGTTTCATGAATCTATGCTATTGTAACCAGCATATTTCTGCTGAATGAGGGTCTGCCAGCACTCGGATAACGACAAAACAACGGGCAGGTTAACTGCTACATGAGGTACCCAGGTCAAGTCCTGGTGTCAACAAACCACCAGATGGTGCCACCCAGGCACCTTGGGCTACAGGCAACCACCCAATCACCGTCAAAGAGGTATTTTCAGGGATGCCCTGTCAAGCTAGGTGGGGGGCTGCAACCACAGCGTCGACAGCCACCAACAGCTAGAGCCTGTGCAGAGACTGCACTCACCAGTAGTTTGATCACATCAGGTGTCAAAGCTTCGGCCATCTCTGCCCCAGCAACTGCAAAAAGAAACGTGATGCTTTGACATCCAATGCTCAAGGTGAGGCATGTGCCTCATGGGGAATAACCAACTGTTGTCATGCAGTCCTTCAACAGCGGCCTGCACAACACCACCCTGTTGCTTCCGTAACACTAAAAGCAAATGCTAGTGTAGGACTTTACACACAGGTGTGGGTGCGGTGCTAGCTGCTATGCCCGTGCCAACAATCTCCTTCACTTACTGTTGCCAACAAATGTCAGAGCCAAGCTTTGAAAAGCCTCATTCCTGCTGACAAGGTCATTGTGAATCCCATTGATAGCCAGCCGCAGGAACTCGTCTTTCTGCAAATAGCACCAACATCGGCAGAGAGTCTTCTCGTCTGCTGGGACCACTCAACCAGCAACAGGAAGAGGCTGCGGGTGGCAGCTGCTGTGCAGGTCAACGAACATGCTGCTGTGCTGGGCGGGACTGGACATGCCAATTGCTCTTGTGTTCCACGCCTGCTGGCATCGGTAATGGCACCAGCTGCCTCCATGCAACAGCTCACCTCATTCATGAGTATTGAGCAAGCCATATATCCGACCTGCTTCTCTGAGTACCTGCAGGACACATCTTGTTAGTACCACAGCAGTGGGGCCGGAGGTCACAAGCACCTGCGTGCTCTGAGTGCATGGCATGTGGGCTTACTTCTGGCTTGGTATGAGATCGCAAGCTTGCTTGTGTCCAAACTCCACATCATACCCCAGCATGTAGATGTATAACAGCTTCCAGACATACTTCTTGCGGTCATACGCTGCAGACAGTAGAAGCGTCAGCAGTTGGATCAACTGCTGCTCAGGAACTTCCCATCAACAACTGACGGTCAGAGCAGCTTGACAGATCCACTTGGTACCTGTCAAGGTCTTCTTTTCATCTCCAAACTTCCCTCTGATTTTTGCTAACTCCTTGTCAACGCGCTTGGTTTCCTGCTCCTTGTTCTGGCAAGCTCTGATGTCCCCAATGAACACCTGCAGCCCTCGTATGCTGCCTGCCTTTGCCATGATAAACCCCTAGTATCTCACAATTTTGAAAGCACGCAATCCGTGCAGTCTATGCGGCGAACTGCATGATTGATGCACTACAGGAAGGATCCCTGCACTAGGAGCTCCAGGTGACACGCCTTCAACGTGTAGCAAGCACCAGAGTAGCCAATAGACTTCTACAATACGTTTCAAGCAACACGTCTAAGACGGTCTTGAGAAAATAGGTGGGACCCGAGGAGACCCAAAGTTTGGTGGTGATGAACGCTTTCTGACAATGTGATACTTTCAAGTTCGACCCCCTCTACAAACGTTGGGTGCCAGTCTGCTCGAGGTGCTCGTCGTGCTGTCGGTTGGCCACGGTTGCTCACTGAGCAGACATCTCGGATGCCTCGAGCGCGGCGACTCTGTGAACAAACAAACCATACTCGTTCAGAACGTTCAGCTGGACATCAATGGAAATCCTTCAGCTGCGTGTTCCCTGTCCAGGTAGATCTGTACTGCCAGTGGCTCGCAACCCCCGAGACGGTTGCAGGGGCAACTGCTGGATGCCTGCAGGATTAAGGCAGTCACACTCGGAACACAGTAACTGAAGAGTAGCATGAATCTGAAACACATCTAAAAGAATTCTTAGTCATGATCCAGGAAGTGGTCTACCCCTTGCATCAGCAGGTGATCAGTGCACACCCCCGGCAGCCCTGCTCTGGACAGTTGCGTGTCAGGAGCACCCTTGGGACTCTCGCCAACCCCATTTGCTTCATACACTCCACATGCATGTCTGCATGTCTCATCACGACACAGCATATGTGGCGTACCCCATGCATGGCACTTCAGCTCTTGTCAGCGCATCTATCCTGTTTGCATTGGCTCAGTCTCTTTTAAAGCAGGAGCTGCTGTCATGCCACGGGCGATTCGACTCCGAGTGCAATGTGGGGTAAGATTCTCCAAGTAAGACTCTCAATATCAGTGTTGTCCTTGTCTGCATTGTGGTGCAATGCACTGTGCCCGATATGTCTAGACCAAGAATGTTACAGACCCTGTCGAATGGCACAAGTAAAGACTGCCGACACGGTGTTGACAGCCAAGTCGACCACAGCAGTTACCACCACCAAGGGAAGGAGCAACTATGTGCAACAGCACACTCCGGAGTGGATCCATACACAGCAGCATAATAGAGACCTCACAGTTGTCATGCTGAATGTGTATAAACAATACGCACTGAGGACCACCCAAGCCGTGTAATAAGAGTAAAATCCACCATGCAGGCAGGGAAAAATTGAATCGTAGCAGCCAGGTGCTCAGCAAGCACACATGCATAGCAGTTGATAATGTAATCTAGAACCCAACCATGCATGCAGTTACAATCATGCCAGACATCAAGCAGGCATGCAAGCAACACGAATAGGGTTGAGCGCAGCGTGTGTATAGTCACATGGGATCCTGGATCTTTAGATACATAGACCTGTTGCATGGCTCAGTCACTTCATATAGACCTAACTATATAATGTATGAATATCCTGTGTATACCTACTTACCTACCAGCTACTTCTTGACTAACAAGCAGGCTCCACGCATCTGAGGGACAGGACTGCCGTGATATTGAAGTGCGGCAAAATCAAGCGCTGCCATGGCAGCCATAACTCATTGTTGTGTTCCAGCTGCAGCTGTCAATGTAAGTCCCTGAACCAAATAGCAATAACAAAACATCAACAGCTAAACGTGGTGCCCACCCCACATTCAATCCCTGAGCCAATCGCAATCTCCCGGACCGCCAAAACAACACCGCATACATTACTCCGCCACTCCGAAGTTTGCAACCTGATGAAAGAGTACTATCAACAGCAGGATTGAAAAAGGAACCATGTGCAAGGCCTGCCGACCTTTGGGACAGTTGCAGGAACAAAAAATTGGCCTGGTGAATGCTGGCACCAATTGAATGCACGCAGGGAGAAAGCAACCTACAAAGCAACTTTGCAAATGAGTGAAGCCTGGCCATACCAACAGCAAGGCCTGTATCATGTAACCCCAACCTGTTATGAAATGCATATTATTGCCAATGCACTGGGCATACCACGTATCGTTGTATTCAAAGTCGCACAGTGCAGCAAGCCTCAAGTGCAACCTTGCTGAATCGATCAACAATCCTCAGGACTGCATACTGTCTATCATGCCGTGCATGCACAACGCAACAAAAGCGAACACTGAGGTATGGTAGAACCTATTACTTAGAGATGGCAGGATGATACGCCCCCCTGAATACCCCCATGCAACTAAGCTACTACGGTCCCTGCATCTGGAGGAAAAAAGGGCCTTTCAACAATGCCTCCTAATACAATATGCGTTTTACTACTATTAGCAGGCCCACCAGGCTAGCGCACCTACATAGGTCCAAACAATGAACCTGCCCGTTGAGCTAAAGCAGCAAAGGGAGACGGAGGCGGCCCTGCGGCCCTGCGCTGCTCCTCGTCCTGCTCTTGCATACTTTGCTGCGGTGGTGGGTTGGCTTGCACCTGGGGCAGTTGCACAGGAGGTGTCTGCTCTGGGGGTGAGCCAGAATGCATTGTTCCTGCAGGGTGCAAACTTACTGTCGTAGACGTGCGAGAAGCAACTCTCAGCGAATCCTGTCCTGAACCTGATGTTGCACTCGTCGTCCCAGAGCTCTCACGTACTGTCTGTGGGACACCAGTAGTTGGGTTTGGTATGTAGACACGCCCTGAAGGTGTGCGATACATGAACACAGGGGGTGTCATGCTGCGCTCTGGGGTCCTGCTGCGGCGAAGATTGCCATTCCCCGACGCAGTTGTCGCGGCCGGCCTGACAGCTACTGGCTGCGGTTGAGGCTGCTGCTGTGCGAAGGGCGACACTACGGGTGGGGGATTGACTCTGACAGCTGACAGGGGCACTACTATAGCACCAGGACCAGGGCCGCCAGTAATTGCTGACAGCGGAGCACTGGTTGGTTGCAGCTGGGCCCCTGCTGGAAAGGCTGCTACCTGTGCTTGTGGCCTATACCTCTGAAAACCCTCTGGAACTGTCCCACCCTGCTGCGGTGCAACAGGCACAGCATGTGTAACCACCGGGCCTGCTCTGCTGCTGCCGCTACCCTCAGTCCCACCTGTACCTCCTGCATGAGGTGCCGGGATAGACGCTGCTCCGCTGCTAGCCCCTGGAGTGCTACTGCCACCTATATACCCAAGACTGCTGGTTGTAGGCCACGGGGTGAGACCCCTCTCATCTGCAACTACTGACGGCATGGTGCCAGTTGAGATGCTGCCGCAGCCTGTGCTGTAAGTGCCATCTGATGACCTGGCCTGTGTGGAGGGCATGCTGACATGCTGCAGCATCAGGGGCCTTTGCTGGTAGTGGTAGGGCAACTGGCTGACACTGCTGGGCTGCGCACCTGGGAAGGCTGCAGCAGCTGGCGGCGCTGGAGCTACAGCGTTAGAGCCACTAGCACATGTCAAAGCGTCTACGAAGCCTTGAGCAGCCGCTGCTGCAGCCCCACGCTGTGACGGACCGGCTCCCTGCTGAGTTTGCTGTTGTGCCGATGAAGCTATTGTGTGACCTGGTGATCTTGGGAGCATATGCAGGAAGCCTGATACTTCTGTATCCTGCTCGGCGTCATCATCGTTGGCACCAAACAACACTGACCCGCTGACAGTAGGGACGATATTACTGGCGCTGCTTACATTGTGGTATAGGGACTCTGAGGGCATGGCTTCATTGTCGACAGCTGGCTGGATCTCAGACTCAGTGAAGCCTAGTGATGGGTGAAATCTGTAGCCATGCTGCTGCTGCTGTGGGGTCAGCTGCTGCAGCGGCGGCTGGTGTTGCAAGTACCCTGTCAGTTGAGGGTTGGCCATGGAGGTTCCCTGCTGACCCGGCTGCGGTGCTCCTGCCTGCTCAGCTGCTGCTGCAGCCCACTGTATGTCCTGCAGCCTCAGACTAGACTGCCGTCTGGCACTGGGCTGCACATCTGCACCCCCCAACCCCTGCGGATGCATCGACACAGCCCGGGCCCACGGCTGATACTCCTCCCGTGCGTCAGTGCTCCCACTACCGCTTGGACGGCCTGAGCCTGAGTCAGTGCTTGGACGCAGCGGCGCCTCTCTGTACGAGCCTGCACTGCCCACCCCAGCAGAGCTCTGGAAGCTCTGCCTATTGGGCGATGTAGATGCAGGATTGGCACCAGTTTCTGCTACTGCATTGGCTGCAGCAGCAAATGGACTGGACACTGCACGCGGACTTGTATCAGGCGGTCCGACAGGGTCATCCTCTGTAAGCAGCACAGGAGGTGCAGCTGGCTGACCTGGCTGCTGCTGTCCTGGATAACTCCACTGCTCATTGTCCCTGTTACCCCCTATTGCATGCTGGTAGTTCTCAGACGTTTGAGACTCAAAGCTGACCCTGTCAGTCTGTCCCTGGCCTGCCTGGGCCAGCCGAGCAGCTTTAGCTGGGTGCATCTCTGCAGTAGGCGCAGGAGCAGCCCCTGGTGGAGATGCTGCACTTGCTGGGGACACTGTTGTCCTGCCTGCTGAGCTGGGCGATGCTGCGGCCAATGCTGCTGCAGCTTTCTTGTTGGCAGCTAACACTGCCTGCTTCTCTGCCAAGTACAGCTTCTGCAGACTTCTAAGCAGCTTCTGGACTGCTGGGCGCTGCTCTGGGTCCTGATGCCAGCATGCTTGCATAAGAGCAGCAAATCCCTGTGGGCAGCCGGCTGGTATGCCTGGCCGCCAACCCTGGTATGCTATCATGTAGAATATCTGCCCGATGGATAAGCCCTCCTCAAACACGCGTGTGCTGGTGTACAGCTCCCACACTACAGTGCAGTAACACCGGATGTTCATTAAATTTGGCGGCTGGCAGAGTGGCGACAGGCACATAGGCTTGGTAATGGCCACCTTGGCTGTAGTGATCGAGCACACTGTGCATGGTAAACTGGCATGTGAAGCTATTGTGTGCATGTCACTTACTCATGAGCCCAAAGGAGTAGATGTCGGTTGCTTGTGTCATGCGCCCAGTCAGCAGAAGCTCAGAAGGCATGTAGGTGATTGTTCCTGCAGCATAACAGCAGCACAGAGCAGAATAAGCAGCCAGACAACTGCACGCAGCATACAACTAGGAACTAGCTTTGGCGAAGCACGCATGCTTGCAAGTTCTTAGATTTCACACAAAGTCTCAGTCCTAATCAAAGGCTGTCCAAGACTGCGCACCATATGTTCTTGTGCTGACATGCGTCGCATCCAGGTCCAGCACCCTGCTGAGTCCAAAATCTGTTATCTTGCATGCAAAGCCACGCACATCCCTGGTGCTGCCCTTGAGCAACACGTTGGCGGTCTTCAGGTCGCCGTGAACAACACCAATGGAGTGAAGGTAGTCAAGACCAGAAGCAGTGTCAAGAAG
>NSMO01014944.1:0-10655 GCA_002588565.1 Coelastrella sp. UTEX B 3026 | reverse complement strand
ATTGTCTCCAGCACTCCTCAGCTGAAGCGGGTCAGAGTTTATCCGGACTTGCCAGAGTTCATCTGGACTTGCCAGATTTTGCAGGCACATTGCCTGCAGTGTAGTATGCAGGCACCAGCACTGTGTACAGTGTTTCTGGTCGCACCATGCATGTGGCATGGGTTCCAGCAACCATTAAAGCTCCTTGCAGGTGCCTTTGGTCAGTGCTAGCATGTGTTTCTGTCGTGCTGGCCGCTTCAAGACATCAAAGATATAACCCGTGCCATTAAGATGGCGCCATCCCTACACAGTTGGAACCCATGAGTGAGTTGATGATGTTGAATCGGCTGTGAAAGGAAGTCTCCCTTGTGAGCTCAGCTTTTGGCCTGCTTTCCTGAAGTAGACCGAGGACCTACTGCTGATGAAGTCGCCCACAGTCATCCGGTCGGCTGAAAATCCACTCATGTTGCGGCCTGCAGTTCAGAACTCGTCGCTGCTGTTCTAGGTGCGACTTATGGTGGGCTACCACCACCATCGCCTGCACCCGCGAAAGCCCCGTCGCCAATGCCCGTTTGAGGCGCACTGCCGATTTATTCGACCTGTTTATGGGTCCGGCGCAATTCACTACTTACAATCTACTTGAACACTATCACATTCCGACGGTCGGACGGGAGCGTTCATGCGAATATCGCACACGGCGGGGGCGTCCGGTGAACCGGGATACTCCGGGTGAATGTCGTGATCCAGGCATAAACCACCTTCCGTAGTAAGGTATTGGGAAGACAGAAACAAGGGCGGCCTTGGCCTTTGAGAGTCTGAATGCGGTCCTGCCCTGTTGTGTGTTTGAATAGCTAATCCCGCAACCAAGTCATAGAGCCTCTATGACTTGAACCAGTGGTTGCACAGTCCAGTACTTGGCCAACGCCTCCCGCAGGCCAGTCTGCAGAGAAGGGCTGCCAATGAACAGACCCAGATTCCAAGCACTCACTGGGATGTGGCGAGCCAGCTGGGATCAGCATTTTGGCAAGTCATGTTCATGACTGTGGGTTACCACTCATGAGTGGTAACCCACAGTTGAACGTCAGTGCAATGAAACAATGCATGTACCCTAGGGCCTGCGGCTCAGCTGCCGTGCTAATCCACTGCAATCACCAGACTTTACACTGATGGAGCTTCACACAGGCGCTTGGTTGCACACAGTCAGAGTAAGACCCGCTATATAATTTGGTTACCAGCAGTGCCTGCAAACCCCCCTAGAGTGTGTGCGTCAGACAACACTCACAGCACCACCACCAACACATCACTGTGCAGCACCAGCTGGTGCATTACTATCCATCCAGTCCAGATCAAAGTCATCTTTAGAGTCTTGCATTGACTTCGCCTGCTGCAGCTCAGCCTGCACTGCAGCTGCACGTGCAGCCTTTCGCTGCTCAGCCGTCAAGGCCGCTGCAGCTGCACTTGTGTTACTAACACCGTTAGTTCTCTGGGCTGCTGGCTGCTCAGCTTCTTCTTCTGTCTCGGATTCTTCAGCTTCTGTTGGCTCTTCTGTACCGTTGATAGAGGTCATACCCAATGCTTCTCGTAGTGCAGTGAAGCCTGCATGACGCAGAGAATCAACACCATACACGATACAAGAATGAGCGCTTGTGATAGAGCCCTAGCGTAAGTTGAGGGAGGGTAATGTCAGTGTCAATTTGTTCCACACTCCCTACCATACTTACATACTCAATTCTTCTTCAAACTGCTTTGAGCTAGGTGCAACACGCTGGGGGAAAACAATCTGCTAGCACAAGCATAGGCTGATGTGTGGGGACCTGGCCAAGTAAAGCAGCAAGTATTATTTGTGGATGTCTGCATGCCTGAGCCAAGTCAGCATTGCCTGCTACCTGCAGACAAACAGCCACAGCATCTGTGGTTGCCATGCATCTCAAGCTTTAACACATTGACTTACCAACGATGCTCCTGTACATTCTCCACAGTGCCGCTGTGTATCTCTCCTCTGCCGCTGATGGCCAGTCATCAGCTGATAAACTGCCAACATCTAACAGGCGCTCTGTAGCAGCCTCCCAAGACAACTTCCTGCACAGGAGAAACACCACACAGCATCACAGTCAAAAGACGACTGGCGCCTGGTGCAAGTTGTATTAATTCTGCACTATGACGGTGTTGTAAGGGAAATGTCTGCATAAGGTGCTCCTCTAAGCTGGCACATCCTTGCTGAAATGACAGAGTGGCGGCCTGCTGATCAATACAGAGCTGCAGAATCATATGCGTTATCGGTGATTCCTGCCCACAAAGGATAACAGTTCTAGACATGTCCGCTGTTTTCAATATACACGATCCGCATGGGCTACGACCAAAGGTGTCCGTCCACTGTACCTGAGTTCATCATCACTCATGGGTGATGGTTCATGCCTCAATGCTCTCTCAACAGCAAGAACAAAGCCGGCAGCATCAGAGTACACTAGGCAGTTCCTGCAGAAGGAGACAGCAGTACAAGCTGTGAAGTTGCGTTTGAGGTGGCTAGGTGCAGACATCGCAGGCGCCCATGTGCAATCAGACGGCATGAAGAAAAGCTGGCTAGAAGCAAGACTGGAACAACCAACAGCAAGACTGCTGGACTTAAGTGCCTTTGCAGCTGATAGATTAGATTTGCATCACCACGCGCCATTTATAGACCGGTGCAGACGACTCTCAATCTTCACAAGGCAACATAATCAACAAGCAGCCATGCAAGTGACCCACCTGAACTGCTTGAAGAATTCATTACATGGTATGTCTGCCACCACCACCCACTTGCCCATGGCTAGTGCTTCAGCTGTAGTAGTTGCTACAACATCAGATGTACTGGGGTTCAAAAACACCTACAGCATGCATAATGGTCTGTTTCCGGTTAGAATTTCTTCAACCCTTTCTGGTTGCTGACTGGATACGGTAATTCTCAGCATCAAGGGCATGCTGATGCATGCTTTGGGATGGATTGACAGTATCTGATGGCACAATACACGAGCATGCCGGAAGAGACTGGCGCATGTCGTGCTTTTGCCTGTGAGAAGTGGTCAAGTCAGAAACTGCAAAGCACCCAGAGTACACGGTATGTTTGTATTCTCTAGCAACTCTTGTGGCAATCAATCACTCAGGTAAGCAGCGCCCTGCCGCCTTGTATGCAGGTAAGGTGGCCCTGCCAATTGTTACAACACCTGCCAATGTTGTCTCTAGAACAACAAAAAGGCAAGTTTGCTGTAATCGAAGTCAAATTCAAAACCACAACAACAAGTTCTACACAAAACCCTTCTCGCAGCTTGTTGAAGACTTTGATTTCAGCTAACCCTTGCCTGGTAGTCATGCATAGATGAGTCAGCATGGTCTTTGCCCCCAAACCATCTCCAGTTTAAACCTTTCGATCGTGCGTATTCCTGGATGTCGTGCAGGTCTTCTCCGTCACCAATAACATCTAGCACAAGTGGTTCAGGTCTCGCCTCTTCATACTCTGCTCCGAGGTTTATGAGCTCTCTGTAGCCCTTGCCCCACACCGCTTTGCCTATGAAGTATGCACCCTGCGGGTACAAGAGACACCCAATCAAGTAATATGCAGGCAAAGTGTCTGTGATCAGTGACCAGCATGCATCCAGGTGCCAGGTCGGTTCCAATTATGCACTATAACTTCATGCAAAACACTGAACACTCATGCCGCCCTTGCTTCAGATGGCCTTGCATATTGAGCAAGCATCCTAGGAAGGAGACACACATGGCCTGGCCTACGACATGGGCTGACACAAGACTGCTGCGTGTTGTGTATGTTGTGCAACCAGTTGTGCTTTGCCAGGGGTGAATTCTGTCCCAGTAGCCGACAGGGTTGGCCACAACGATATTGGCATGCACTGCCACCTCCCTGGTCAAGCAGCCCTTTACCAAATAACAGAAGTGAGGCCTGTATGAGGTTACTACACCACTTGCTGACAGAAACCATGGCGGTCCTGTTCAGGCATTCGCTACATAGACGCCACTAACAATACCCTAACACTGCTACTGGAAGACATGCTGACATCCCTCCGTACCTTTGTAAACCTGTGTTGCCCAGCTGGTGGCTTTGCGGCTTTGGCCCGCCCTATATCCAGGAACACGCTGGCTACACCATGTACGTTGCATGTGACCTGAGAACAATAGCAACGCAACACGTCACCACGCAACAGCAAACAAGACAATTGAGACATGCTTTGTGGCCAAATGAGGGCGTGCATCAGCTGCTGACTGACCAGGTGTAAGCAGATAGGCTTCACATGTACATGGTAAGTTGCACCTCATACAGGCAAGGAGGTACACAGTCACATGCCGGCCTGTTGCCAATCATGCGCAGGCTTGGATAGGCGGCTGGCGGATTACATGTTCTTGCAACCTTGCTACATCGCTAAACAACTGTAATGCACCCCGATACAGTCTGCAGCTGTGGCATCACTCAAGACCGTACCAACTTGGCCTGGAGGTGATTGCAGGCACTCCAGTTGTGTGCTAGCAGACAAGTGTGTTGCATTCTACTGCACTGCAATGCCAGCGACAAACTTGCTAACACACAATATGACTCACTTGGTGTGGAAGCCGCTGCACTGCATCGCTGAGCTTCACGTTTTTGTGGCAGTGCATTCTGCACACCCATCTGTTGATGCGGTACACTGCTGCAGCATTGAGGTAGCCCGTGGCCTGACCCTCCTTCACGTATGCTAGATAGTTTGTATGCCTGTGAAGCAGCAGTGAGTAAGGCAACCCCATTCAACAGATAAGGGGATATGACAGCGATGCAGTTGTCTTGCATTCAGCTGATGCAAGCAGTATCCATTTAATGCAAGCAGTTGGCACGTGAGCAGAGGCAATCACAGGTGGGGCTTGGTTAGAAATATAACGTTACTTTTTCTGCATGCTGCTGATGCCTGGCACCTAGCGGGCCAGTCGTGATTTCAGGTAGGGCTACCAGACGACAGACCACAAGAGGTTGCCCATACCACTTGGAGCCCCTGCTATTCCAGACCTATTTTTATAAGCCATGAACATAGAAGTAAGAAAAAAGAAACAAATGACTTTCCCACTTCCAATTACCTAGGGCTTTCAGCAAACAGAACTCAACAGCATCAAACAGGCACTGCAGTCAAGCTCCAACACAACACACCTAGACTTGTGCAATCAAACGCATACACACATCAGCTGACGGCTGGTGTCCAGAACACGGAAGTGCAAGGAACTGAATGACTCACATGATGCCTACTACGTGTCTGAATGCCTTGGTCCATCTGCTGCTGTGTTGGAACCAGTTCAGATGCTCTGGCTCTTCTAGAATAGCAACATCATGCTGCACGTTGAAAAAGAATTGATTCGATGTCAGATGTGGAGGTGAAATCACGATATGTCTGGTACACTGCTGGCTGGTGGGATGGCAGCAGCTATCCCAAAGTCTTTCAAGCATGTTCTTGTTGCCTCGTTAGGCTGTCAAGACAGCCTATTGCACTAGCAACTGACTTCTTAGGCACCAACAGTGCTGCCATCTGCTTTGCAAAACACAGCAGCATCTGATGTAAACCATGCAGTCCACATGTGCAGGCCAGGGCATATTACACTCAGCATGCTTCAAGCGCTTTGCTAACCTCAAAACCCCGACCCTCACACTGCCTGAACACATCATACAATCATACCGCTCAATTCTTTGAACGCACCATATCTTGTGGTATAACTTTGACAATATCTTCCACTGGGAATATGCTGCCAAAGCTCGAGAAGTATTTGCCATTGTAGAACTTCACTTTGAAGTTGCAAGGCAGACCGGTTCGCTTGCGAGCCTCTGCAGGCAGCAGTCGGAAGAGCAACAAGACACATTGCTGTGGGTTTGGGTCTGCAGAACCCTTTTGCGCTGGTGTAAGCCCTTGCGGTACTGAAGCAGCATGTGTGGGCTGAACATGCTGGACCTATCTACAACGCAGAATGTGCTACTGCTGTTGCTCCTGCTGCTGTATGTCAGTTCTGCTGAAAGTTGGGTATTGCTGCCTGATTTGGTCTAGTGCTGCTTCTGGCTCACAGCACAGCACTGGCAGCAAAGCTACCAACGCCAAACCAGAGCTGACGCTATTGACACCCAACCACCTGCTGCCAACCCTGATTTAACAACCTGCATCTCCAAACGCCAACCCAAAGCAGCAGTGCATCCTATTGCAGGAGCTCACCGTTCAGTATGTACTCTGCTTGTTCTTCCTGTGTGCTAAATGTCAACCCCTTGGGATATATCATATGCTGCTCCTCAAGTGCAATCCACGGTACAACCAGCATGACTTGACGCGTGTCGTCATTTGCCAGATGTGCAGCACGTAACATGGGGTTGATCGAGGTGCCTGCAGATGTGATACACAGCAGAGCTTTTATGCAGAGGACAAGGTGATGTGTACTTACAAACTGTGCCTGCTGTAATGCCTGGTGTAACCTGCCTGAACACTTCACGTAAGGCCTACACCTGCTGTCATGCGGACACGCCTTAACCCATGCAGAGGCTGTATGCCCTCAGCAATGGGCGCAGGTGTAACATCTGTCAGTACTGCTTGCAGGAAAAACTGCTTCTGTGGTGCTGGTGGCCGCTACAAGGCATCCGTGCTTGCTGTGACAGGTTACAATGCCTGCCGAACACCTGCTGTGGCACCTACGGCTGCTGCCTAAGGTTGCAAGCAATGTTCAGACCAGCTGCTTGTTGTGATGCTGCTTGTAAGACGTGGTGTGATAGCTAAGTGTAGCCATATAATGAAATAGTGCGGCGACAGTTCTAAAGCCCGACTGTGCTGAGGCTGTGTGGCACAAGGAGCTGCTGCCAGAAGCTGCTGCCTATACTTGCTGCTTACATTGCTGTTGCACAGCTAGTTGCTGCTGATACCGCTTATCAAGAAACCGTTTACTGCACAGCACAACTGTTCACCGCTACAAGCAACGTTCAGTTCAGTTTATGCTGATCTTCGCTGCTGTATGAGCACGTTTGCCAGCTGCTACAATCATCACTGAAGCATGGATGGAGCCTTGGCTTTCACTGCACAGTTGCTGAGGGCTACACAGCTGCTTCTGGAGGAACTTTTCGGTTCGTTATGCTCTTAAAGCTGCTGCCTGCTGAAACAGTTCTACTGGAGCTGCTGAGTGAACACTAAGCGGCACCTGTCCGCCATGGAAGTGCTGCTGTTGTAACCACAGCAAAACTCCTGCCTGCCTCCTTGAGCGAACTGGTTATCCTGCAGGCAGAACACAACAGTCTGGCACCCATAAGAACCCAACCAGCGACTCCCACCGGCTCGAAGCATGAAAACAAGAAGCTCTATGGCATAGCCATGCTGATGTTGTACATGCTGCAGCTGAAGCCCTACTACCCCATCTCCAGCCCTAACGTCGGTGATGCCACATCAGATGTTCGCCTAGCTCATACAATAAGTTTGAGGTGGCTCATGAACTTGCAGGCGCACGTCGGGCTCGTAACAAGCTGACAAGCGTTGCTGCATCTGTTGCTGTCCTTCTGGCATGTTGACCAGTGGCTGCCAGGATTATGATAACTATCACTGAAACGTGAGTAATTCAGCTCACCGATCGTGTTTTTTGTGATGCAAGTGCATATTTCTCCTCGTGACCCTGTGCTTGACCCACTCGCCCACCCAAACGCCGATGCTGAATGCTAAGGACGAAAGTACAGCGTTTTTGATATGATCAATCACATCCTTTCTGCGTGGCAGTAACCGCATGCTGCTCAAAGCTAAACGTTCACACCGGCAGTTGAACGCATGTATAATGAATCATTCATTGGGAGGACTGCTGAGCTGGCAACACCAGTAACAGCTTCCACGGGCCCTAGCAGCTCTCTGGCTCTGCGCTCACTGCTACTCCCGGCCAGTGACTGCCCAACTCCCGCTGCAGCTGGCAACACAAGCCGCTCATTGAGTGATACCAGGGCAGCACACCTCATGGGGCATCAAGAGCAAACGCTATATAACCACTGACATGATGACCATTAGTGCTGGTGGACAATCAACGGCACTTGAACTATTTAAGTTGCAGAGCTGGAGAAAGCTGACAGGTGCCCAGTGTACCAGTACTGGCCCGGCAGGTGGTATGGTAGCTGCTGATTTGACCCAGAAAGACAGCAAGGATATCACAGTCAGTGAAACAGGAGATTATGAGGATTCAGAACACTTGAGCCACGACCAACTGGCAGCACCTTCTCCTGGGAGGTCTACTGGCGGCCCGAAGCTAGGTATTCAACACAATCATTGGCTCAGTCACTTTAACAATCAAGGATGCTGAAGCAGCAGCATAGGTGCCAGATTCGTCTAGCTTGTTAGGAGTACATGGCAAGCAAGAAATAGAACACTGCCCAGCTTGTCAAGAGCCACATGCCGTGTTCGCGGCGCGAACCAGCATACTTCTCTGTGCTCAGATTCTGGGATAGCTCATGCAACATCAACTGACATGCATCACATCAATGCACGCCAGTATCCAGTGCATGCTCACCAAGCCACATGGCAGGCAAGCATGGTACTGCTTCACCAGAGCGCCCTGGTGTACACCTGGGGACGCAGTATGCATATGCGCTGCAGGGTTTGACTGTGGTGATCATTTGACTGCATTGGCAGCATGGTGTTGAGGTCTGCTAGAGACCTCCAGAACATAGAAACGGGCCACAGTTCATGGCCAAAGCAGGGTCCTGGCAATTACAAACCACAGGCCGTACACCCAAGTGTGAGCCATTTGGCCGGAGACGCTTTCACCACTGTGTACTGTGTGTAAATAGTTCTCAGCATGCATTGCATTACAGCATTGTTCTAGCATAGTATGACCAAAACTCGCTCCTGGCACAGCCCATCTGTTTCAAGGTGTGTATGCAGGAGATAGGTCAGATAGCAAGCGAGCATCAGTTGCAATCAATTGCAATCAATTGCAAGCGCAGCGCTTCAGACACACTCCAAAGTGCAGAAAGCAGCAGGGAATGACGGCGAGTCCCTTGAACATTCACAGCTATCCCAAGTGAGGTCCAGTTCTACTTATTGCTTGCTATGTACTCTGCTTACAGCCCATGAAGCTTGCATGCCGCGACAGAGGTACACTCACTCAGGCTGTTGCTCAGTGATACCGTGTCACCTCAGACATGTGACGGACAAGAAGTTGCTTGAAGGCGTCTGCACATCATGCACAGTGTGTGTGTACAGGTGAATGGGAAGCAGATGTGTTGGTGCCAGATGCTGCAGCAAGCAGCTGCTTGCTGCAATTAAGGGGTGCATGACTCGAAAAACGCTCCAAAAGCCATCCTGCTGATCAAGAGTGCTCTTATGCGTTCTTTGGAAGCACCACACCTGCCACTGGTGGTGTGGAGCACCGGGGATGCGCTTGTTGCTATGCATCGGCTGCATATGACTGCCCTCGGGGAGGGAGGGGGGGGGGGGGGGGCAATGGCTGCGTAGACCGCAGTACATCGCCCATGTCATGACATCAAAGTGGATGCTGGGCTACCTTGCATATTATGCGGGTTTGCTGCTCAACAGACTGCACTGTTGCATTGATATCAACATCGATGTTAACGTTCATGCTATGTTGACATGACACAGCGCTCTCAGGAGTCACCGTCTGTATTACGTCTCCCTTCCCGAGCTCATCTGAGCATACCTTTCAAGATTTAACCCTACACTTTTGCGTGTATGACCGCAGGAAGTACATAACCACAACGGCTGTTGGGCGCGCTCATTACGCGCCAGGCCTCGATGCGCCCAACGCTAGAGACTCCACCAGGCCCTAGATAGACTTGGAAAGGCAAATATAGGATTCTGTTACTCTTTACGCCTCGTTGTGCCACTGAGACCAGTGCCAATGTCACTGTTATATTGTGAACGACAGGACGGAAGCCACTCGTGTGGGTCGCAAAACGCCACAGAGACTGCTGGGCAGACAAGCGTATTGATTTATATTCAAGTCTTGCATATTTTGTCAAACATCGGTGGATCTCAAACGCCTGGCCCACGAACCTACAGTAGCCGGGCTTCACGAAACACTCACCGCCCGAAGGTCCGCCCTCACAGGATGAAGCCGCTGGGGTTGACCCTTGTGTTAGTGCTGGCGTTGGGTAAGTGCATATGTTCAGGCGCCCGTGATATGTGCCGATGGTGCCACAAGAGACGGGTCGTGTACGGGAGTGACGGAGTTGAGACACCCAAACAATGCAGCCAGCTATAGTATGCCACATCTAACGTAGCAACAAGTCAAATATAGCTATTAGCGACCGCTTCCACTGACAGCGCAACAGCACAAGTACCGTATTGCACTCTCATTAGTACTGCTTGCCTTGAGCGCATCACAGGTCACGGCATCGTTGACTGACCACCCTTGTCACCGCTTGTCAATGCAGGCACACCCTGTGCTACTGCAGGTGGTCCGAGCAACGGCGACCGTGGCAAAGGCAGAAACAACAACGGAAACACCGGCAGGAACAACGACGGAGGATCACAGGGCAGTAGCGGATGTACATCATCAGCTTGCCAGCAGCAGTCGATTGATGATTGGGTTGACCAGAGCATGGCACGGGAGAACAACAATGCACCAGGCTCCACATGCGGAAGCCGTCCTCATACCGAGCGAAGGCGGTGTATGATCGACTGGTGGGTTGTCAGCTCTCACAGTTACAT
>NSMO01014943.1:0-10656 GCA_002588565.1 Coelastrella sp. UTEX B 3026 | reverse complement strand
CAAGGAGTCTCCTCAACCCTTAATCCCTGCCCCACCTCTGCGCCCGCCTTCTCTTGTGCATACCACAAGGCATCTGCCAATGTGAGACGGCCCTCCGCATCTGTATCATTGATCTCTACTGTTAGACCGGCTGCTGAAGTGTGAATGTCGCCGGGATGTGTAGCTTTCCCGCTGACCATGTTTTCACAGGCCGCAGTGATAAAGTGTATCTGCAAACAAGTCAAAGTTGGCAGGTGTGCCAATCACTGATAGCTTAGCAGTCGCTGATACGTTTGTATTGGTGGGGGGTGTAGCTTTATCACTGATATGTTTTCACAGGCAGCAGTAACAGAGTGAACTTGCAACGAGTATGCAGCTGCAGCCTGGTCAACAAACAATTGAATTTGAATGAATGAATGAATGGTCGAGTGGATGAATGAGCTCCGTGTAGCGTCAGCATCAGTTGAGGGAGGGTGATGAGTGTGTCGAGGCGACTCTACATTCCCTACCGTCCGGTCACGTCCCCAAGGGGGCGAGAGGGCTGGTCCCTCACACAAGCTTGGTTGAATGCATCAAACGCTTGGTTTGATGCATCGCTGTTGCCTGGATGTATCCAACATCATTAGGGCGCAGAAAGCTAAGTACTCTGCAAGCTTGACATATGCAGTAAGCCGCTCCGAGTGTAGTTCTAGGCACTGCCTACCTCTAGGAATGATGGGTTCAGGTCCACCAATGCCCTGGCAGCACCCAGTATTGCTCCTGCACCGCCCATATCACATTTCATTGTCTCTGCAAGGCAGTGACAGTATGGCTCAAAGATAAGTGAAGCTACTCAGCTACTTGCTCAGCTAATGTGATTGGTATGACTGGCAGAGCCATGACATCTATGCAGGTTTGCGCCTCAGTCTGGTTTTCCAACACAAGACATCACCAGGTTTTGAAGTAGTACCAAAAGCCTAACCAACCAACAGATATGTGGCATGTAAACCATAGCTGCCCAAGTGTGTGTTGCTGTGAGAAGCTGCCACAATCACTGTATGCTTGAAACCGGCAGTGCTGGTCATGCCTTGACCGATCATCATTTCGATTGCCAGGTGCAACAAATCCATTGCAAATCAGAGGCCCAGACAATGACAGACTTTTGCATCAACTGTTGCAAAAGCATCCGGCTTCCGACTTCTGTGCAAGCAGATGTTGGGTTGCTTCCCAGCCCTGTTGGCCCTTCGAAGACGTAAGCGAACAGTCGGGAATGTGCAGTCGTCTCGACACACACATCACCCTCCCCCATTCTGCGCTGGCGCTCTATTGAGAGCGCTACATGGAGTTCACTTATTCATTCAAGGGTTGCCTGCAGCACCCCACCTATTCCTCCTTGTACTTTTAGGTTGTAGCCGCCGCTGTCAAACGTCACACCCTTGCCAACCAGAGCAATCTAGCAACAACAGCAGCACAGCAGAGCAAGCTTGTCATGTAGAGAAAGTTGGGAGGACCAGAACCCCTGGATCCTCGTGCTTTTCACTGCTGTTGTACCTCAGCACCAAAACTGATATGCTTGCCAGGCGTAAGCACTGTCACTGGCCAAAATATACTCCAGGATCGCCTCAATTTCACAGTGTTCCATGTTCGCTAAGCAGCAAACGGCTGGCCAAGCACACGCAAACTATGGGTGGACTGAAGTGCACGTACACATTCCCAGGATATAAGGAATTATGCGCATACCTGTTGTTTGACGTCTCTCTCTGGCCTGCATGTAAGATCAGTGGCTCCTCAGAGCCCTGAGCCACACCAATGAACACTCCCATATGCCATATCCCGGCCCAGCTGCACAAGGCTACTGCTTTTGCTGCAGATCACTATACGCCGCTCAGCAACACCGTGCTTGCATGTGATATGCAAAAGTGTAGACAGGGAAAAAGGGTCAGGATATCGAAAGTGTAGATACCTTTTGTTTGACATCCCCGTATGGCGTGTACGTAAGATGTATCAGTTTCAGTGGCTGGTCAGAGCCTTGAGCCACACCAACAAACAAGCCCATGCCCAGATTGCGGCATTGCTGCTCATCAAGGACTTGAAGTGTGAAGTGTGTAGGGTCTAGTGATGCGATGTGTTGCGCTGCTGCTGCTAGATGTGATGGGGTGCATACATTTGATGGCGCTTCGACCAGGTACCTGCAGTAGCAGCAGCAGCGGCAGCGGCAGCGGCAGCAGCGGCAGCGGCAGCAGCAGCAGCGGCAGCAGTTTCAGCTGACACCAACACATCAAGGCGCTAGAGCTGACATTATGTGTTTGCATGCGGTGCCAGAAGTGTTTGCAAGCTCTGTATCAGTTACAGCAGTCGGCAGAGGCAGAGGCAAGCTCTTGGGCACCTGCACATCTTCACACGTGCCAGTTGTTGACAGAATGGGGCTTGTCAAGTTCCTGCTGTCCTGCCGATATGCAGTATTGTCTACAGGATTGCTGCTGATGTAACTGAAATCAACGAGGCCTATGCCCGCATTGCCATTGTGGTAAGTCACACGCCGTTCAGCTTCACGGATTCTGTTGACCTGATGGCCAACTTCCTGATAACAATCCATACCACTTCGCTACAGCCTAGCGGCAATCAGTGACCGACTGGCCAACTTCCGCTGAGGAGTTCCTGAGGCAGACCATATCACGCTGCTCCCTTCACACCGTTACCACTGCTGCCACTGCTGCTCACAAGCAACGGCAAGTGTTTAATTGACCACAGCTGCACTGACTGGTCAATGCACAGCTGCTGTGTTGTCAACGGGTGACAAAGGGTGGGGGGGGGGGGGAGGGCTGTGCTAGGTGATGCAGCATCACAGTTTCCAACTTTGCCAGATCGTTTCAGCTTGAGCTCACCTTGTTGTGAGGGTCCCACGAGCTAATGCCAAACCCCGCCGTGCTGCTAGTGTGACTTCGAAAGTATCATTGACACCTATGATTCTGTTAACCACATGAAGCCGCAGCGACTGTAGATGCACCTTCTGTTCTGGCTTACTGCAATATCTGATGGTTCCTTCATACAAGCCATTGATCGCTGCTGACACAAAGCTTGTTACTGCTGCTCTGGCTTCGTGATTGACTGAAAGCGAATCGAGCCGTGTTGCCACATGGACGTGTTGTATCTTGTGTGTCTTGCAAGCAGCAGCAAGAGCAGCTCCAGCAGCCTGCACACACAGCAAAGCAGCAGAAAACCAAACTATGACCTGGAAAGCTCAAGAGTAAGCCTGGAGTGCAATTATACATATATAAGCTACCCACCAGCCATAGCACTATGGCCATCGGCCCCGCGCCCCATTTCAGAGGCGGAAACAACAGCACCGGAGTGCAACTATGAACTGCTGCTGATAAGAAGCTTGCTACTGATGTTGTGGTGTCTGCTTGTGACAGGGACTTGTCTGTTGACGTGTTGCAGTTTGTGGGTTTTGCAACCAGCAGCAAAGGCAGCTCCAGCGGCCTGCACACACAGGACACATCAGCACTCAGAACACCTGAGACCCCAAACCATCAATGCAACACTCATCAGTGCTATGGGTTGTCTGCTGGTGTACGTAGCTTGTTACTGCTGTTGTTGTCTCTGCAGCGAATCTATACTGTGTTTTGCTAAGTGGACACGCTGTAGCTTGTGAGTGTTGCAAGCCACACCAATCACGGCTCCAGCAGCCTGCACACACGGCACAGCAGCAGGAAGCACACCCAAACATCCAAACATCCATAGCCTGAAGTGCAGTTTGGTGATTGCTGCTGATACAGAGCTTGTTACTGCTCATGTGGTGTCCGAAGTGAGTTGTGCTTTCAAAGCAGAGGATCCACCCATCAATGTGCCACACAGCAGGGCAGCGTCCCCGGGGCAGCACCAAGAGGGCCAACACAACCTTCATGCAGTAGGTGCTCGAGGCCTGGACCTAGCGGGGGATGGCCTAGCTTGCCTGCGTAAAGCAAGGCCAAAAAGTGCCAACTTACATGATATTGATTTTGTCCCCACTTTGGTAGTTGCTTGTACCGTGCTACGCCCAAAAGCATTAGACTGCAGGGTTTACCAGCACCATCTACAACCACTGTTGATAGGCAGTCGCCCTGCATAAGGCAGGCAAGCATAAGGGGGCACGAAAGGTCTGCGATGAGAATCTGAGAGGTATCGGGATATGTTGAATACTGCTGCTGTCAAGCTCAGGAAACTGTCCCCAACGTACTACTGCTTGTGCAGTAAAGTATTGAACTCTGCTATGGTGCTGCCACTATACCTGTTGCAGATGTTCTTGGCTCACTACATATCGAAGCGTTCAAACGTCTGTCTTTGGCTTTGCTTAACAGGAAACGTCACAAAAGTACAGCTGTCCAACGACAGTTTTCGGTGCAATTGGGTGTGTCAGAGATCGGGCATTGAGGCATACCTGCTTGCCTTTGAAGGTACTGAGGTTTATAGCTGCATTAACCTGCGCCTGTACTGTGCTGTTCTGGGCATTCAACAGCGGATGCTTGATTGTAGAGCCTGCAGACAGCATTCACCACCCCAGTGAGCAGAACTGACACTGTTGACTGTATTTCATCTGGTCTGATCCACTGTTGGTGTCCTATTGGATGTGGAGAGTACCATTGTAGATGGTGAGGTATCCATTGAAGATGGTGAGGTATCCACTGTAACGTTTTTTTCTCTGTCTAGAACCTATCACTCCCCTCAGGCCCGGCCCACCCAGCTGCCCCAATAAGCAAACCAGGCCAACAATAGCTACAGGCTCACCATCGTCTGCGTTGATGATGTCCTTCTCGTCAATAAACAGAACAAGTACGTCGTTTGATTGCTCGCTTGACAGCTTTACAACTTCCCACCCACTGACTACAGAAGCTGATACTGATGGCAATTGCTCGGGCTCAAAATGTGGTTGGAACTTGTGCATTGTGTTGACCTGTGCGCTTCAAGTTTTAGCTACCGCGAAAGATACGGCCTTGCGTGGAGAACTGCGACGCCCGGTGAGTGCTTGCAGTACAACCGCCTGTGCCTTCTGCTGTCTGAACCACTATGGCATGGGCAGATGAGCGGCCTGCCGCCCGACTACGTGCAGCTCAAACACTCAATTGAGGCCTACTGAGGGCCTTTTACCGGGCTTCTGGCGGAGCCTGTTTCAAAATCGTTTGACCGGGAAGGTCAGGTACCGGAGTCGCGACAATGGAGAGCTGTCGATGTGTTAAGCCCCTCAGCGAGCTTCAAGCCTAACTTAGCTCTTACAGATCGGAGGTTGAGCATCCTGACACCTGCCTGCGCTTGCTGCTGGGGTATTGCGTACTGACTGATGGGCTAACACGGTCACTGGGCAGTACCGGACTCAGGCCACAAAAAAGGTCTTCTGCTTCCCGCCTCCTTCCAAGCAGCAGCAATAGGTACCTATTGACTGCGTCCAGGTAGTTAACCCTCACCCCGTACGTCGTAATCATGAACGCTCGCACACTAGCCACACAGTCTCGCACAGCGACCCACGCATGCCATGGAGCAGCCAAGAGGATGGTTGCCACACGCGCTGCGACAGTCGATGCGCCTGCGAAGCTTTCAGCCGCTGACCGCGTCAAGCTGGGCACATCTGACCTCGAAGTCTCTGGTGAGCAGCAGCAGTCTGTGGCAAACTGCTACCACCCGCTTGCTCAACTCCGCCTATGCAAAATACCTGGATTATCCTCAGTCGTGCACTTATGTCCTATCAGGCTGCAGTACCGCTATGGTTTCGTACGCAGCTGCTGACAAAGCTGCTGTTTGTCCTGCAGTATGCTGCTTGGGCACCATGACTTGGGGCAAGCAGAACACAGAAGCAGAAGCACACGAGCAGCTCAGCCATGCCTTCGACTACGGTGCGTAGCAGACTTTCAGGGTCTGCAGGGTTTGAAGCTGCAGTAGCACATAGCACTTCAAGCAGCAGCAGCGGCAGCCTGCCCTTTGCCACATGGCTGGGTTAGTGATTGCTGCTGATGACAGAAGCGATCAATGAGCGGCGTTGAACCTCTGAAATACTGTGGCTTTGCACAACATGCACACAATAAAGGCAGCAAGCAAGGCACTGTCTGTGCCACAAATCTGTGCCACAAACATCTGCAATTGGCCAGAGCATTGTAGTGCAGCTTGTCCAGCTTGCTGACACGCAGAGCAAAGTTACATGCATCGCACCTGACCTGCTGATCTTAATGCTTTGCCATGCAGGTTTGAACTTCATGGACACCGCTGAGATGTATCCGGTACCACCATCGAGAGAAACACAGGTCAGCCTTGAATGGATGCTCGTTTCATAGTTGTTCATCCTAGTTGGCTTTCGCAATTGCACCAACAGTGACAGCAGCAGCATCAGCCAAAGCAGTACACACAACAGCGAACAGATGGTATTTGTCACACATGATGTGATGGGTGTGACTGTAGCTGCTTTAGCAAGTTCATCACACACGCATATAGCTACTCGCTATGCTGCTGACAGCAAGCAGCCCTGTCGACACTTGCATTCTCAGGAGCTGTCAATTTGAGACGAGCCCTCTGCTGCTGCTGCTGTGGATGGGTTGCAGGGTCTTACAGACAAATACATCGGCTCCTGGATGAAGAGCCAGAAGAGAGATGATATTGTATTAGCTACAAAGGTATGGGAATGGAGACACACTAGCAGCACTGATGCCAAAGTACATGAGCAGTAGCAGCAGCCGTAGTAGCAGCAGTACAGCAACAGCAGGAGCTGGTCCTTCTATCTGCTTTTGTGGCAGTGACCGGCACTGTGTAGCACCATGCCAAAGCAACAGATGTACCGATCTGGTCTGCTCAAAGTATACATAGTATACAACTGCGCAGCAGCTGTGCAAGATAACTATTTGATGCAGATGCAAGATCACACCGTAGTGACTCTGAACATTGTGATGTTGTGCAATATCCTGCGCTGTGGCAGGTGGCTGGCTATGGCACCCACAACACCTACCTCCGCGACAACGGCGAGACAGTCCGAGTGACACCTAAGCAGATTGCCGAGTCAGTTGAGAAGTCGCTCAAAAGACTGGGAACAGACTACATCGATCTGCTGCAGATTCACTGGTGAGATTTGGTTGATGTCCCAGGTTTAAACTACTCTCTAGACGCCTGTACAGGACATGTACATGTATGGTTGTGGCAGCTGAAATCAGGACACTTAGCAGCACATTGAGCAGCTCCTGATTCATCTGGGGAGGCTTGTACTTTGAACTTCCATGGTGTGATCCACGCTCCTGCATCGGCTGGTCAGTTTAGAATACGACAGTTATCAGCTCACTTATCAGCTTCCAGTGAAGGGTTGTGCTTGGCTAGTTTCTCAACTGCGTTGTCAAAAAGGGTGCTCCGTCGTGATATCTGGGTTGGCTTTACAGGGTTCTGCACTGTTTGTGGCTTCAGGGTTTCCGCCAGCAGCAACCAGATGCTAGCAGCATTTGGTGTGCTCGCCTGGTCAACATTTGTGTGTGTTGTATGCCTGCAGGCCTGACCGTTATGTTCCGTTGTTTGGCGCTGCTGCGTATGACAAGGCCAGTGAGCGCAAGGATGACATTCCTTTTGAGGAGCAGCTCAGAGGACTTGAAGATGTCGTCAAAGCAGGAAAGGTGCGCTATCTGCTTCCAGAGTGTAGTGATGGTTGTCAGGCTGATTCAGCCTGAATTGTAATGGTGATACCAATAATAGTAAGGTATACAACAGTGATTGATATGATTCTAGGTATAAGTGTGGCTCGTCTGCAACCCGACCGAGTATAGTATGGCAATGGCCATACTATTCATTCCAGAGCGTCAGAAATCTGATGCATGTGTAGATATGCCATCCAGCTTTTGCATCCATCCCTGCTCCCTGCCGGCTACCTGTATTGAGGACTTGTGCTTGGCACTCCTTTCATGTTGGTACTCAGGGAGTCAGTGCACAGTAAAACTGTTTGTCTCCGCTGTTAGTGCGTGTGCTGTCATTCAAGTGTGCAATTCATGTCTGCTGTTTCAATGATTCCTTATTAAATGAGACAAGCCCTGGTGTAAACAAGTTCATTTACGCAATGATTCCATCATGTATGCTCATGTGATAACCATCTAGTACCCTGCAAAACCCTTGCCCTTGATGCACGTGTGTTCCCGTGTTATCCGCTGCAGGTCCGCTACATCGGTGTCTCAAATGAGACGAGCTACGGCGTCAGTGAGTTCATTCACGCCGCTAAGTCATGCGGTCTGCCGCGTATCCAAACAATTCAGAATTGCTACCACATGTTACAGCGGGGCAACTTTGAGACTGACTTAGCTGAGATGTGCAGGTGGGTCAAACTTGAAGGAACCCTGGCTCAATTTCCTGGCCAGTTTCAAGGCAAACAACTTCTTGTACTTGCTAAATTGAGGCTCAGTTTAGCAAGTACAAGAAGTTGTTTGCGTTGAAACTGGTGTATGTTGTCTAATAATGTATTTTGTTTAATAATTCCACATGCCAGCTGTTTATCAGACTCCCCAAGTCCTGCTTGCCGCAGCGGTGGCATCAACTCAACTCTGGCCTTCAACAATATATGAATTCTATTTTTGTCTTGGAATTCAATAGTGTGAAGATCTGGTGTTCTGCAGGCGTCACGATGTCAGCTTGCTAGCGTACTCCCCACTCGCTGGAGGGGCTCTGTCTGGCAAGTGCCTACAGGCCAACCCGCCCAGCACGGCTAGATTCAACTTGTTCCCTGGTTACATGGTGAGGTATCTGGGCTGCAGTTTTGTGTTGCCTGTTCACATATCATGATGTGATATGGGACACGCAAGCTGTTGCTGCCAGAATGTGATTTGCAGTAGGGACCATGGTTGGCCATTGAGAATGGGCACCCCCTGCAGGGTATGTCAGCTTGATAGTTATATGACGTATGACAATAGGGAATGTGAAGTCGCACACACATTACCCTCCCTTAACCTACGCTAGCGCTCTCTTGAAAGCGCTACGTGGAGCTCATTCATTCATGCATATGACATACTTGGTTTTTTTCCGGAATCTATTGACTTACAACATGCTAGGTAGTCTTCTCATTATGCAAGAAGCATGCTTGAGCGAATGCAGGGAGCCAGGGGCTTATGCCGCGGTTTGATCGCTTTAGTAGTGCTACATTGTGTGTGTACATTGAAGTTGTTGCATGTTGTTTGCTCCTGTGTTATGTTATGTAGGAGCGTTATAACAAGTCGCTGGCTCGTGTGGCAACGGAGGAGTATGTGAAGGTTGCTCAGAAGTACAACCTTACACCAACACAGCTAGCACTAGCATGGTGCAGGTGAGATAACGGCCCAGGATCCAGACATGCCTGTACATACAGTGCGTCTTGTATCGTTGAGATGCATTGCTTAGGTTGCATACGAAATCTCAAGCATTGATTGCGGGAATTGCGCATGCGCTTCAAGACTGCTGCAGTCCAATTTGTTGACTGTCTCCCTGTGACAAATTGCGTCTCACAAGCACATCACAATGTTGCAATTGCCAAATGGCAGGTAATAACATTACTTGCGTGTGACTGCAGGTCCCGTTGGTTTGTAACAAGCAGCATTATTGGTGCCACCAGTTTAGAGCAGCTGAAGGAAAATTTGGACGCATTCAGCATCACATTGCCACAAGAAGCAATGGATGACAATAATGCAATCTACCGCAAGTACCGCGACCCACCAACGTCAGCATAGATAGCTCGCTCTGGTGTGGCAACAGCAGCCACCGCAGCAGCAGCAGCATGCAACTTTGTAATGTGGTCAAAGTGCAGATCCGTTGACGAAGTGTGTGCTGGTTTTGATGGTGACAGAGCTTCACACTTTCGGCTGGAGACAGTGATTGGTCTGCAGATTGAGATTGTACTTGGACTGTGAACTTGCCCCTTCTACGCACATGTAGGATGGCTAGCAGGACCAGCAGCAGCAGCAGCAGCAGCAGCTGACCGGCCGCAGCAGCAGCATTGGTTTCAAGTTTTGCTGTGCGTTGCAGCATCTGCAATGGCATGATGGCAGCATCTCTTGGCTACACGTGAAGAGTATTGGCCAGATTGGTGTCAGTTCGCCCTCTTAGACCTCATGTTGATTGCTGATTGATGATTGCTGCAGCGTTGAGTTTGTGTTTGTGTGGCAGGGGATTCACCCTTTGTTAGTAGCAGGGGAATGTACGGATTCAGCCAAAGTGGCAGTCAATGCATTGGCAACCGTATGGCTTGAGTACTATTGTTCATTGATCGGTATCTGGATTGTGGCCCTGCGTGTTACACCGCGCAGCAAGTGTTGCACCAGCAGTATGATGGGCTGTGGAAACCAACTGGTGGTGGTTTTGCAGCTGTCGTTTGTGGCTCTCACGTGTGCACAGGAGTTCTTCATATCTTGGGGCAGCTGTAACAGTTGCTGCCTACTAGCACTCATGACGGTCTGTTTGCTGTGCATGTGTAGTACGTAGTAAAATGAAGGGCCCTTCATTGCGGTGAATTTGAAATGGGTTTGGGTAAACTTTCGCATTGTGCTTTTCAATCTGGTTGCATTGTCTGCAGACCAGCTGAACATGCCCAGTTTCTGGCTTGCAAGCCTCGGGTGTCCTATCTTATACGCTGTAAGGCTAGCGCTGGAGCAGAAGCAATAGTCTGAGCTTGTCTGTACACGCTCCCTGCACCTGATTGCTGTACATCTTAGCTATTCTTGCAACCTCTCAAGTCACTAAGTC
>NSMO01014942.1:0-10657 GCA_002588565.1 Coelastrella sp. UTEX B 3026 | reverse complement strand
GGGACACTGGATGCTTTGTTGTGTGGGGATACAGAGGAAAGAGACGCTGCTGCGGTTCTTGGGGAGGTTTGGAGATTACTGGCGCCTGGATCGGCTTATGTAATGATCACATCAGGTCAGTTTGCTGCAACAAAAGCAGTTTGAAGTACGCCGTTCAAGGCATTTCGGCAACCTATGGGGTGTGTATAGCTGTCATGGGAGCCAGTTCGTACAATTAGAGCTGGTGATGTTGGATGCCTTGTTGTATGGGGACACAGAGGAAAGAGATGCTGATGCTGTTCTGGGGGAGGTCTGGAGATTGCTGGCACCTTGAGCGACTGATGTAATGAGATCAGGTCAGTCTGCTGCACGAGAAGCAATTTGGAGTACACCGGTCAATGCATTTCGGCAACCTATGGGGTGTGTATAGCTGTAGTATAGGCTATTTTGTATATCAGAGCTGGGCATGATGCAAGCGTTGTTGTGTGGAGACACAGAAGAACGAGACGCTGCTGCTGTTCTGGGGAAAGTTTGGCGGTGGATGATAAGTTTGGGTGGGTGTGGTACGGCAGCAAACAGCATTTCAGTTCACATCAAAGGCCACGTACAGGGTTTGCCTGTTTGGTTCTGCATATTTGCAAATGCCTGAAGGGTGAAGCGTGTACAAAATGTGTGATGTTCTGCTGCTGCAGCATCACCTCAATAACGGTTGAAGCACCTTCGGGACCGCAACATTGAATTCTTTGACTGCAGGCAACCACTATCAACATTGTAGGCTTTTGAAAATGACTGATTTATGCAGCAAATCAAATGCGCTGGCAAGAGCTGCAGTGTCATGCATGGGGCCGCTACCCCAGAGCTCTCTGTGCTGCTCATGATGACAAGCTTTGACGCTGATAGCATCCAGGCGCCTCGACTCAGGCTGTACCACAAGTGCATGTGTGCTGTGGCTGCAGCGTCACCCCGATCACGGCTGAAGCACCTACAGAAGCCAGCCTGTGGGCCACAATTGGCACACATACCTGCATACGATCAAGATGAGGATACCTGCTATGCGCAGAATGTACAAAAAACCAGCTGATACGCATTGCTTGTGCCCAGCCGAAGCCAGACACAACAGGCAAGCTGCACAGCGGCCCATAAATGCAACAATAATTGTCTGACTGCATGCAGCCATTATCCACCGTGTATGCATGTGTGTCATGGTGCGTGTCTTGCGGTTGTGTCTGCAGCGTCACCCCGTTCACGGCTGAAGTACCTACAGCAGCCAGCCACCCCCTGGTCAAGTATACTGGTGTATGAAGTAGGCCAACAAGGAGCAATGAATGGTCCTTTTGAGTGCTGTCACAGCAGCAGCAGCAGCAGCAGCAGTGAGACAGCTGGTGGCGCACGGCGTAACAACATAGAGATAGCAGGTCTTAGCAGCAGCACCACCACCAGCAGCAGCAGGAGCAGCGAGTTGGAACAAGCTTTGAAGTTGCCGTTGATGGGGTACAGCCATTTGGTTTATGTGTGCCGGAAAACTTCGCAGCTGGCCCAGCCCTCGGAGGCTGGCATAGCACTTGCCACGTCATGAGTTCTGGGCGATTTTTTGATGCGGTGGTTGACTTACTGAGAACTTTCCGTACGACCTTTGTCTCCTACATATTCAAGGTCAGACCCACACCTCATACATGCACAAACTTTGCACATTGTCGAAACCTTTCGTAATCGGTTGCGACCCGCGGCCGCCGCGTCGAGCTTGCAGGTGTTCGAGTGAAATCACAACGCGAACACCCGGCGAGTCTTTCCGGGCGCATCTGCCTACCGTAAACAGTATAATAATAAGCAAACGAAAATTTAAGCAAAATGCGTTGTGCATACTTGACTTGACAGTAATCGTAAGAAATATTTCTGGAATGTAAACACAAATGGTGAAAATCATAAGCAAAACTGTTTGCCTGCCATAAGCAAAAACGCTGTTTACCGGCTCTATTGAGCCCTGCGGTCATTGCAAGCGGACTACCTTCCACCAGATTGTTACACGTCTCGGCACAACTGCATTGCCTTGAACTGGATGTCAGTCACCCAGCGGCTGGGAAGCAGTACATGTACCTGTACAGTACCCTCATACCTCATCTGTAAGCTGCTGCCAAGCTCACAAGGCAATTGGCACACGTGCAATGACTGCTTCACTCTTTGCCCATGTTTCGAAGAAGGCCCTCTGAGCCTCTGTAAGAGGCGTGTATCCCCGCTTGGTCACTTCGGAGCTCGTGGCAGAAGGATGTGTCGGCCACGGTGCGTTGAGGGGGCCTACTCACCGTGTTCACAGCTGGAAAGGTTCGAAAACATACTACTAATTATAAAGGCTTGCTTGAAGGCCCCTAGCTCCTTTCAGGGCGTCGGGCCAGTTCAAACGAGGGGTGAACGTGATCGGCGCGACATTGCCAAAATCATAAGCAAGAACCGAAAAGCAAAACCTCGAAGTTTGCAATTATAAGAAAGAAACTTGCATTTCTTATTGCTTAACATTATACTGTTTACGGTACGCATGTATCCAATTGGGTCGGCAGCTTCAGCCGGGCCTGGGTGCCGGAAAAGCGGATGGTCGGCTGACAAGCTTTCTATAGATTTAAAGGTCAGTGATAGTAGCGTCCGGGTTTTAGCCTGCCGTCGACAGCTGTCGAAAGCACAAACCGAGACGCGAATTCGCCGGCTTGCTTGCGTGAATCCTTAACACCCTCCGGCTTGTATGCCGCCTTGTGCAGAACAGCACTGCCCGGGGCCTCATACAAAAGTAGAACCTTCGTGATGGTTTGTGAACGTTGAAAGTGAGCAGGAATCAAAGGTAAAAGTATGGGTGCTGGTGAACAAAGCTCAAGGCCTCTTGCCGCAGCCGAAAAACGGGCAACACATCGGATCACAGCAAAGTACTGCTGCGGCACACTGCCTGCAATACTGGTACATTGGCGCTGACTATCTTCGGGATGGAGTCGTTCCCGCAACCATTGAACATGCATGCTGCAACCACTGAACACACAACACCTTCTGTTTGCATTGGCTCAGTCTCTTTTACACCTTCTCAGAGCCAGTTTTTGACAAAGCACTACATCAAAGAGCCTGCGCAGTGCTACCACATCAACTTGACTTATGAATGTCCGGTCAACAAAAACCCCGCCTTCAAGCTTAGGCTTACGGAATTGCAGTAACACTCTCCTATCTCACAACATTACGTAGCATCCTTCAGCAAACTGGCGTCAACATTCTTTCTTCCCACATCACAACAAGTCCTGGTACAGTCAATACTAATCTACAGTCTATAGTCTGGTTAATAACAAGCATTGAGCAGCCCAATCACCCATTGCTGAACAAACACCTAGTGTTGAGCCGCTACTGCAGCAGGCTCTTCCTGCCGAGCTTTTTTGAGAGGTGGAGAAGAATCTTCAGCATTTGCTGCTGCTGCAGCTTGCCCAGCTTGCTGCTGCTCACTTTGCCCATTCTGCTGCTGCTGCTGCTCAACATCCATGCTATCCCCTGCTGCAGCAGCAGCTTCTGACCCTTGCTGCTGCTGCTGCCCATCTGATACTGCTTCAGATTCTGCTGCTGCTGCAGCACTGCCCCCTGCGCTGCCCTCACCCTGCTGCTGCTGCTCCCGCGCCCGCCTCTGCGCCGCCTGAATCTGCTGCTGCTTCTGCTGCTCTGGTTTCAACGGCTTCCCGTGCCGCGCTTTAGGACCCCAATACGCAGGGTTCTGTACGAACCGCTTGACACCCTGCTTAATGCTATCTGGCACAGCACCAGCTGCCTTCCTGAAGTCTCCCTCTGTCTCTATGGTCTTGGACAGGATTGCAGCAGGGTAACTACCCGGTTCTGGTGTTTTCACCGGGTGCAATTTGACCCAGCTGCGGATGATATCCCATACCACTTTGGGAGGGGCATCTGTCTTCAATGCTAGGGGATTCGCATGACTGCCGCTGACCCTGAAACCTGCATTAATGAATGCGCTGCGGAGCTGCTCTGCACGGGGAGGTGTGCAGCGAACTGTTCGGCACATCTCATGCACGCTGCAGGAGGAAACAGATAAGCCAAGGGCAGCGGCGTACATGGTAAGTGAAGGTGGACAGCTGAAATGCTTGAAACAACTTGCAGGCAGAGCACAAGTGATTGATGTCAGTTGCTTGCTCAGGATGGGGAGGCACAGAAATACTATTGGCGCATAATAAAGCCCAATGCATGTACCGCAAATCGAACCTCCCGGAACCCCAAGAGGACTCATGCAGTATGGAAGCATCACCGACTCAGCCAGCATAGACTCCAAGACACTTACTTGTAGTACAGTGGTACATCAGGCAATTCCTCAAGCACACTTGTCAGAATGCCTTTCAGCCTTGTGAACTGTGCGTAGTTTGCCTGCTCTGACTCCATCTGCTGCAGCAGGCCTGACACCCATTCCTGATCATGCATGGGTTCTGACCAGATTGGGCCACCCATGAGAAAGCCTGAACCAGACTCTGGACACCTGCGGATAGTTGGAACACGCAAGGTCATCAGTATATATAATAACATTCATGCGCAGAAAAGGCATTTGCAGACACACGGCTTGAATCACACAGCACGTAATGACAAGCCAGTACAAACGCTGTATCTGCTGCAGCAGGCCTGACATTAGTCCCTGGTCATACCAGCTTCTGACCAGATTGGGCCACCCATAAGAAAGCCTGAACCAGACTCTGGACGCCTGCAGATAGTTGGAACACACAAAGTCATCGTACCAACATTCATGAGCATTTACGAGCAAAGTAGCAACAAACATGTCTGATTCCCTGTGCTGCAGAAGGCGCGACACCCATTCCTGATCATGCATGGGTTCTGACAAGATTGGGCCACCCATAAGAAAGCCTGACCCAGACTCTGGACACCTGCCGACAGTTAATACACAGAATGATCAGTATCAACAACCATGCGCAGAAAAGGCAGTTGCAGACACACGGCTTGGATCACACAGCACATAATGACAAGCCAGTACAAGCGCTGTCTCTGCTGCAGCAGTCGCGACACCCATTCCTGATCATGCATGGGCTCTGACCAGATAGGGCTACCCATAAGAAAGCCTGAACCAGACTCTGGACACCTGCAGACAGTTGAAACACACAAAGTCATCGTACCAACATTCAAAAGCCATAGACGTGATTCCCACAAACCCCTGAACCAGTTCACATGGCAGGACATCCTGCAGGCAGTTGCAGTCACACACGGCTTCAACCAAAACAGCACGTAATGACAAGTGCAAACGCTGTCTCCGCTGCAGCAGGCCTGACACCCATTCCTGATCATGCAAAGGTTCTGACCAGATTGGGCCACCCATAAGAAAGCCTGACCCAGACTCTGGACACCTGCAGACAGTTAAAGCACACAAAGTCATCAGTATTAACAACCATGCGCAGATAAGGCAGTTGCAGACACACGGCTTGGATCACACAGCACATAATGACAAGCCAGTACAAGCGCTGTCTCTGCTGCAGCAGGCCTGACACCAGTCCCTGATCATACTAGCTTCTGACCAGATTGGGCCACCCCCGAGAAAGCCTGAACCAGACTCTGGACACCTGCAGATAGTTGGAATGTAGCGGCTGAATTGTTACCACATACATTTCGGGAACTGGAGAGCCAAACCTCAGGAAAGGCCAACCACAGTCACTTATGTGATCTGAATCAATCTGAGCTGCCGGGAACATCTTTGCTGTCAGCCCCATGCCACAGGCACAGACCTCAAACATACCACAAAGGTGACACATTCCCTTCACCTTTCGACCCAAACACTGCTCATGCATGCAAGCATACACGTACCCAAGTCCTCAGGGACTCAGCCTGATCTTAGACACACAACTAGCACACAGAACTGTGCTGTGCTAGCTCTCTTCCCCTCCCCACGGAGAAGGCTGAGGCCCTGTGTAAGACACAAGTCCCAAAACCTGACCGAACCCAAGGTCACCACTTCGAATCCTACCAAGTGCACAAACTGCAATTCAAAACCATGACTGTTTCACAACCAATCCTGCCACCAGAAGCAAGTTGTCACAGCTATTTCCGACACGTCTACGCCTTACGGCCTCCCACTGCCTAAACCTTCCATTGTACTGCCTTCCAGCTGCCAACTAGATAGTCAACTGCTGTAAGCAAACTTCCATACTGCCAACTCCAACGCTAGATGTTTTTGTTTGTTTGTTTGTTTGTTTTGTTGTGCTGTTTTGCTACTTTCCCTGCCAAACCTGACAGACCAACCGACTATATCCAGCCTTTATTGTTCTCAACCTGACAGCCTATGATGTATTGTACTGCAAACTACTGCACTAACCCTGTTACTGCACTATACCGGACCACACACCACTGTGCTACGGTGGTAACAACTGCAACGCTCAAACCACTACCCACACGCTATCAGAAAACAATACAAACAAGCTCGTCAAGTCCCAATGGCTGGACACTGCCAGAGCAGGCACCATATGCTGTCAGCCAATGTGTCCTGCGAGGGTATAGGGTCCAGCACTACAGCAGTAGCCAGCCACACACTACAGGAACACACAAAGTCATCAGTACCAAGATTCAAGAGCAGAACAAACAGCCGTCATTTACGTAATATACCACAAACCAGTCACACACCAATGGATAATTTTCTGTGGCGATATAGCTGCACATAAGTGGTCATGCCACCCACAACAGACGCTTGAACCAGTTCACATGGCAGGATAACCTGCAGGCAGTTGCAGTCACACACGGCTTCAATCAAACAGCACAGTAACCAGCCAGTACAAGCGCTATTTCTGCTGCAGCAGGCTTGCCACCCATTCTTGATCATGCATGGGTACTAACCAGATTGGGCCCCCCATAAGGAGGCCTGAACCAGACTCTGGAGACTTGCAGGCAGACCAACAGCTGTTGCGGCCAACAGTAAAGACTGGCTATGCAGGTCAGCAGCATTTGCAACATTCATGCAGACCAGATGCCTGGCTTTCAAAGGTAAAAACCATACGGAATGTTGACCTGTTGCCAATTGAATAGTCTTACTACAGCTTTGTTGCTGCTGAACCCTGACCTAACAAGCCTTGCCAAGTTTCAAAGCCAAACGGTTCCCCTTCTTGTTTTGCTGTCCGCTGGCAGCAACCACCGGATTTCACATCCCACATTCCCCAACAACTGTCCCTGTCCAATTTCACATAAAAGCAGGCACAACAAACACCACAAAGTACTTGGTGATCGCACCTGTGTTCTGGCACCGCAGGCCCATGCCCTGGCAAGTGCTTGATGCTGTTGCCCTTCTTGTTCTGCTGCCCAACCGGCTGCAACCACCAGCTGTCGCAGCCCTGACTCTGCCAGATGTATGACTGCTTTGATGCTGATGCCTTGATCTCCGCTGCAGATGTGTACACTCGTACAAATACCTGCAAGGCAGTAGACAGCAGCAGAAGACTACCTTGTCAAACAGATTCGTAAGAGTACCGACATGGACGCTGCTAGGCCACTTTGTGAATAAAAGAGCAGCAATGTCCCCTGAGCCATATGTTACTACAAGCCAGCATCCCCAACACCATACATCCCGATTTGAGCCTCACCCGTATGTAGAAGTCCATATGCACTGACAGCAGCGGCTTTGCTTCACGCCCACAAGGAAACAGCAGAAACATCCCCTGACCTACATGCTACTGCAAACTGGCATCCCAAACACCGAAGCCTTAAACTTAAGCCTCACCCGTATGTAGAAGTCCATGTGCACTGACAGCAGCGGCTTGATGTATCGCTTGTATCTGTTAGCATGGCTTTCTAGGCACGCTAGCAGTATACGAACAGCTGCTTCATGACAGTAGGGCCGGTGGATGGGGTATGAACCGTACTTGGTCCAGCACACCTGTTGGCACGAACAGTGTGCATAGCAGCAGACACAAGGTACTCAGTACCGGGATGCTTACAAAGACAGCCTGGCGCAAAAGACACAGAGAAAGTTTTGGGCATCATCAGACAAGGCATATAGAAGAGCCAGAGCCCCGGAGTGCACCGGTGGTTGCTATGCTTGGTTGCGATGTCGTGTCGATTGGCTACAAGAGGCTAATGCACATGCCCAGGGCAGCTGACAAGACAAGGGCTGCATGTGATCACTTGTCATAGCCGCTGCATCGGGCAGGATGCACTCATGCAGATTGACTAACATCTTGTCATATGCACTCACATCGCACGTAGTGATTGCAGATACAGAAGCGAATCCGAGAGGCAGCTTGGTCAATATGCTGTTGCTGATACAGATATCAAGCGACACTGTGCTGCCTAGCCAGTCAACTGACAGATACCAAAACTACTTGATGTCACAGCGCCCGCCACCCACCTCGCCGCTGTTGCCGCACAGCACTGCCATGTCTGTAGCTGTCACTGCCAGCAGGCCTCCCTCACTGACTGCTTGCACTGCGCTGTCAAGGAACTGCACGGGGGTGCCGTAGGGGTCCAGGTCGATAGCATGATACACCTGAACACATACAAACAGACCAACAGTAAGCTTAGGCTTTGCTCCAAAAAGCAAGAAAACAATGAGGCACACCTGGCAAAACCAATGCCAGCTGAGATGCTTTACTGCTTTCTGGGTCAGAATCAGCCGCTGTGGATGCATACGAGTTGCCCTGTGAGGCTTGCTGAGAATGGCCAGGTCATCCAGCTAGAAGCTGAACGGATGCAACTTGATGTGCACATTGCATTAGCAGTACCACAAGCACACATAGCTACCCATCTGCCATGCCAAAACAGCTGCTATGCCGGTGCTGTCCTGCACAGTCTGATGACTAAAATCCACTCCTGTGTGCCGGCTGCTGCTGCTACAGCAAGGCATCACTCACCCCAGGACTCTGCAACATCAGTAGCCGAGCATCACTGCATGTTGGCTGCACCTTTGCTTCTACATCAGGCCCATTGAATGAGATGTTTTGCTTCATGCTCTCTACGACGCTTGGGTCCAGGTCATTGGCGTCGATGCGTGCTACGCCGTCCAGTTCTAAGGCATAGCGGATGGAGCGAAGGCCGGATGCTGCAAGGCCTTCAAGGACCCTGGCACCCTGGCAGCCAAGGCAGCAGCAGGAAGAGGCAAATTGCACAACCAGGCGTCCGTACACTATATAGTCCATGAGGTCTAGCAACAATGAGGAAATGCATGATGGATTGTATTCTCAACACCTGCTACATACTAGGCTGCCGTGCTGCAGTTAGCAAGGGTGCAGGACTGCTGAGAAGCCCACAGGTTATGTATGCACCCGAGAGGTCGCTGCACTCACAGGCGCGAGCCGTCCTGCAGGCCTAAAATCCAGAGTGCATTGATTGTTGCTGTGCTCAGCTGCGATATTGTGTCGACTGGCGTGATGGGGCCAGCGCACATGCCCAGGGCAGCTGAGGTCTGCTGCTGCAGGAACGACGAAACTTAGAGTTTGCAGGAAAAAACACACACGTCAGCAGGGCCAGCGCACCTGCTTGGGCTGCTGTGGCGCTGCTGTTGCTGCTGCATCTGCATCTGCTGTTGCGCCTGCTGTACTGTCTGCTTTCTTGCCCTTTTTCTTATCCTTTTTGCGCGGTTCACCATCCTGCCTAGGTTTCTTGAGTTTGCCTTCGGCTGCTTCTTGCGCCAGCTGAGGGATGAACCTCCTTAGAACCGCTACTGACAGGTCTCTGTTAGTGACCTGTACACAGAAAGGTACAATATACACACGGCTTGACTCGTGTGCATGCAAGACAGCTTGTGCTGCTTGAGTGCTGAGATGAGCTGCCTGCCTGCAGGAGTGATGCCAGGTGTACAGTCCCAGTGGCACTGAGCTCCGCGGCTTGAAGCAATCACAGGCCATGAAGCTCTCGCCACACACTGCATCACTGATCTTGAGCAAACTGCCAAGCAGCTAGGAGATACTGCTGTGTCCAGGGCATTGGAAATGCACCTGCAGAATTGCTACGTGCCTGAGCTTCGTTGTAGAAGACGTCATTCCCGCGCTTTAAGATACGGGCCTTTCCCTCCTTTAGCTCCTCGGCCTCCCCGCTCGCTGCCGGCCTGCGGCAGTCATTCTCCTGTGAGCAGGCTGACGCCATGACACGGTGTTTGAAAGCAGCAAGCAGACATTCGACTCACTGTTCAGCAACTGCTGCTTCCGACATGCTCGTTGTAGTTTTAGAGAACAAGGAAACACCAAGAACGCGGGAAAACCGGTGTGCAACGGATCCAAGGTGCTTCTTGGCTGCGCACACCAGCAGCATCAGTTTACAGAGACCCGGACCTCGCAGCTGCAGCATCAAAGGCGCCAGAGCACCCTGGGAGTGGTGTTGAGAGCCTTGCCGTACACCTGTGACAGCGCGTCTTGAACCAAGATGTTACACCAAACAAGGCAGTACTGCTGCCACACCAACCAAGCAAGACTCCCACAAAATCACATTATTAGTTTAAAAATTCGGTGTAACCTGTACGCAGGCTGGTTTCTGCGCTACAGATGACTTGTCAGCGCCAACCGACTCCCAACGTGCACATCGCAGCAGGCTTGCGAGCTTGCTCGGCAGGGGCGAGATGGTGTTCGGAATATCTGGAGTGGTATCTATTGTCAGTGGCTTGGCCACTAGGAAGACCATGGAGCAGCTGCAGCTGACAGAGTTTCCCAACATGCCTTTTCTGTACTGGCTGGCCGTTGCT
>NSMO01014940.1:0-10679 GCA_002588565.1 Coelastrella sp. UTEX B 3026 | reverse complement strand
GTAGTAGTAGTAGTAGTAGTAGTAGTAGTAGTAGTAGTAGTAGTAGTAGTAGTAGTAGTAGTAGTAGTAGTAGTAGTTGTAAGTCACGGTGTTTCGTGTCGATCCACGGATTGGCCACAAAGCCATGGACAAATTGGCACACGGCAGAGAGGAACATGCAAGCATATGTTGGTGACAGACCGTCAACCTTGCTTCATGTTTGCACATCGTCAGAAACAATGATCCCCCTGAGCAAGCGGGGTTTCCGGGTTCCGGAGCACCCCATTAATCACGATTGAGTCAAGACCCCACTCCCGGCAACCGCCCTGCTGATTGCAAACAACGCTGTGCTCGGTGCGGGACCCTCCTTTACTTCTGAAGGACTCTGGGAATCATTTGGTTACGCAAGTGTTACATCCTGCCCGCAATCAAAGACAGCCTGCACAGCTTACCACGTCTGAACCCAAAGCGAATACAATGCTTAAACTGTAAAGACACTCAAAGCACTAACACATACACACATACAGATGCCATGCAACAGAAAGTGAGACACAGCGAGCTGATCCTTCAGACAGCACAAAACCAAGAGCATGTCGGTAAGCCACAGCGTAAAAGTACCCAGCTGTACAGGTTTGCACAGGTTCCGGTGGTGAACCACACAGCTCCGCACACACGTGAGCTGCCTGGCAACCTGAACACAGTTCACTAAGAGCTGCACAGCACCTTGCCTGACCCGACACAAACAGAAGGTGGCTGTGCTGACCACAGGCCTTGTGATCGTGATAGCAAAGAGTTGACAGCTGCTGTGACCCAGCAGCCTAGACCACCCGTACACTGCTACATAATGCAACCCCTTCCCAGCTCACCCAGTACAAAGAGACATTTCTATAAGTCACCTACAACGCCCAACCTCCCACCCAAGCTTTGGAACCCTCCCTGCCGTGCCCGACTAGTCCCGGCCTGCAACAGTAGTTGCTCTACCAGACGCAGAACTCTGGTCCTGCAGCTGCCTTGAGCTCCTCTCCTGCTTCCCGGCCTAGCCTAGCTCCCTCCTCAGCATTGAATGTGCCTGTTCTGCTGGTTTCGTAGATCTTTTTGCCGTCTGTTGAGGCAACCAGACCCTTGAAGTGTAACTGGCCATCCTCACCGCGGTGGCAGTAACCTGCATGCACAACAATTGCAAGATGATCAGCAAGTGCAATGGTAAGAGAATGCATCTGTCCTGCAGGTTACAGCTACCTAGGAGCTGCACCTGAACTGCAGAATCCTACAAGCTGCAGGTCGCATGGTGCCAGGTCACATGCTCTTTCAGGCCTCCTGCATGCCCTGCGTACATATTCAGTGCTGCGGCTACAACCCTTGTCGTGTGCAGACCCTATCGGAAGCTGCTTCAGCTGTTTCTGATTTGATGGCCCTTGACCCAGTACTATGCCCCTGTTGCTGCTACTCCGTAATGCCAGCAGTTGTGTTCACCTGCGATGGGTGTTCTGCAGCTGCCATCAAGTGCTGCCAGGAATGCACGCTCTGTGACCACTGCTACACGAGTGTCCTCGTGGTTCAGGGCTGCCAGGTACTTGGCTGCGGGTTCGTCATCAGTCCTGCAGGACAGCAAAACAAGCCCAGGTAAGTGACTCACCAACAAGTTGAGGGGAGGTCGCTGGAGGTCAGAGGTTGCAGCGATTGCACTGAAAACAAGCGGCTGCAAAGCAATATACAGTCAGATGCCAGTGGCAGCCTTAGTCAGTCACATTTGACGTAGAGTGCGCTGTCCAAGACGGTGAAAGTATCCACATGCAACCTTGTTCATCTGCAGATGCAAGTTTCCTACAAGTATTAGGTTCTGTAATTCTGTAGCGCTAGGGCACATGCCTGGTGTTGGCTGTGGGCTGTGACACACCTGCATGCAATGCCGATGGCTCCCTGTGCAACTGCTGGTAGCATGTCCTCAATAGGAATGATTTGTGTGATGTGCTGTGTCATGTCCAGACGCTTGAGACCAGCAAGAGCCAGCAGTGTGGCACTGCAGTCGCCCTCCTGCAGCTTGCGGAGGCGAGTCTGCACATTACCACGGAAGTTTACCACCTGCAGGACAAGTAGCACGTCAGTTGAATGTTACAGCTGCAAAGCAGGTCCTGCAGTATGTTGCTGGAGACATGGCTGCATATGTGCTGGCAGCACAGGACTTGAGCGACACTGCCAGGTCATGCTTGCATGAGCTTCAGCACTAGTGGATGGCACGTGCCATCACCACACCACACAACCATTCTGCAACCAGCGAATCATCGTGTGCAGTTGCTGTGGCACACACCACATCAACAGCACATGGCCATCCGTAGCTTTCAGTGGCGATTCAACCCAAGGGAAGGTGGTTTGCTTGCCCTGGTCAGCAGCCTATCAGAGTAACGCAGTAACTGTCGCTGCTGATGGTGGTTGCAGTATACATCAGCGCACCTTTAGGTGTGGGTACTTGGCCAGGATCTGTGCCTGCCTCCTGAGTGAAGCACTGCCAACAACTGCACCCTCTGGCAACTCTGACAGGTCCTTTGCAACAGGGCTGATAAACACATCACGCACATCCTCACGAGGGAGGTTGCAGGGCAGTACAGTGCCCTCTGGGAGGTATGTGGGAACATCCTGCATCAAACAGACATGAGCAGCATGGATGGTACTCGCTGCTGCCAGCAGGCTTGTCAGACGGCAGGACGGTCTCTGGACTGCTCAAGCTGATACAAGGTCATAGCAAAGGTGGACACGTGGGGTTGGTGCACTCTCGTTGTGAGGGGTCTGCCAGACATGGCAATGCCCAGCCGTTGGCCAGAAACTGGTCTGCGTCTTGGGACTCGCACCAGGTAGTGTCTGCTGCAGGCATGCAGAGGCCTCTGAGGATATAAGTATGATCATGAACACCAATCTGCCAGCTGCTCATCAGGGCATACCGCCAGGTCAGCGCAGAACCCGTCAATTACTGCAGCAGTTCCCTACCTTCATGGAGTGCACAGCAATGTCGATGCGGCCATCCAGCAACGCCTCATCAATCTCCTTTGTGAACAGACCCTTGCCTCCGATGTCTGCAAGAGGCTGACCAAGGATCTTGTCACCTGCGGCACAGCAACAGCAAATCATGGTGTCTGGGATACAACCTGGTTAGTGTCACATGTCGCCTATGTTTGAAGTATGTTGCAAGAGGCGCGTAGAGACGCTTGTAACCTGGGTACTGCTGAAGAGACTGCAATCTTGTTACTGCTGGAGAGTCCAGAACTGGGGCTTTGCCAACATGTTGCAGGGGGTTGAACGAACCAAACTGCTACACATTCTGGTAAGGCAGGCTTCACAGGCACGACACTACAAGTCTGTTTACCTGTTGTCTTGATGATGACAATCTCCAGAGCACCCTCCTCTGTCAGCTCAGGGAAGTTGGCCTGCAGAGATGACATTGCGGTGCAAACATAGAGAGCTGTGTGTCAGTTGAGCAGAGCTCGCCCATGATTACTGGGCAGGGTCAATGGCTCCAATCCTGGTGTGTGAACAGCATGCAACTTTATGCTGTGCGCTGTGTCGCTGACCATAGTGAGTTGACTGTGCTGCCTAGCGCCACCACAATTTGACAGCCCTCGGCAGCAGCTGGTTGACCAACACAGCCAATGGTTGACCACCAGATGCTGTAAAGATGTCAGCGCAATCCTGGTGGCTTGCATATGCTGCTGAAAGTCGGTTCCATGTACTAGCTCGAGCCGTGTTGCTGTGTTGCTGCCTCTCATTGCCAGGCGATCTGCGCCTGCTGCCTTACATGCTGCGTTTGCTGCTGCTGACGCGGTGTATTTGGCGCTGCCGCTCCTTTGCAATGGCCGCTGCAGCTGTACAACCTCTAAAGAACACTAGCATCTGACCGAGTCTGGAGCGATAATTGAATGTGGCTGCTATTGGCCCGTGTAGCATGTTGCACGATAAGATGCAACTGCTGTGCCAGTAGACCCAGCAGTTGCCTCAACACAAGCTGGGAACAGCTAAGCGTGCGGTTGGCAGCGCAATGGATAAGTGCGCGTAACGTTTGATATAAAGCGCTCTTATGAACTCAAGATCAGAGCCGATTGACAGCAAAGGTTTGGTTCTGCCTACCTTCAGCAAGTCACGGGTCAGATACGCCTGTGCAAGAGCAAGAGGGCTACCACGCGTACCGATCTTCACAGTCTTTGTTGCTGTTGCTGTGGCATAGACCACGCATGCCTTGCGTGCTGGACGCACCAGTGCGCGTTGTCCCAGACACCTGCAATCGAGTTCCGACGGCATGAGCGATGCCCTCCCATTGATGCTGGAATTAGCTCAAAAGGCAAGATACAGTTCCGTACTTTGGTGTGTTCCTCGCGGAGACCCTAGCCTGCTGGCGAACCTGCATTTTTGCTGCCTGCATTTTCGGGACTTTGCGTGACAGAATGAGCAATGTACAGCCTCAATACAGATTCCACAAGAGAGCTTGCTTGGCGAAAACAAGCACTAGTACTGCCAAGATCTGTTCGGGAAGGGGTTAATCTGAGCAGGGTTTAGACTGCTGGTTCAAACGACGAAGACAGTGATCCGTATGATCGTTGCATGCAGTGGACGGTCCTGAATCGAGTTTGACTTTGTGACGCGTGCTGCAAACGGGCTGGATCATGCATAGCACGTGAGATACGTAACAATGCTCTCGCAAATATCCAGGCTGACAGACGACATGTCTGCACGCGCCCGCCCATGACAGTTCGCGTACATCTACCAACCTTCAATTACACAGTGCTGATGGCAGCAACGCTGTCAAGAACGCACCCGACTGCATGCTGTTTCTTGGGATGGGTCGATTTTGATGGTGCGGGTGGCCACCGGCCAGCTGAAAGCAAGCATCTACACTGCTCGCACATACGGATATTATACTGCTTCACAGCTGCGACCTTAGCCCAGCATAGGGAGCCCTGGGTCCTGATGGAATGCACCTCCCCACCAGGCTTCTTCACTTCCATCTCCACAGCAGCATCACACGCACCACTCAACCGCCTGGACATCACAGCCGCATTCTGTCAATCATCTCCTTATCTAATGAATAATCTTCTCTAGAGTAGTACTCAGCTAGCAACCGATATACATATGCAGGCGTGTAGCCCCCAGTATCTGTCACAAAGAGGCTAATTAGGTGTGGTGGAATGTAGTCGTATGCTGGATTGTGCACTTCGATGTTTAGTGGGTCTGACGACTCGTCTTCCCGTACAAAGGACTCTGCCAGGACATCAAAGTCTACCATACCACCTGGAGATTGGAAGTCTGCAAAGACAGCAGTTGACAGCAGCCGCAGCAGGGTGTCCGCACATGCCACTGCAGCAGCTGAGGAGGGGCGTACCACATAACTTGTGGCTTAAGGAACCAAAGTCTGCAACATGCCCTGTCAGCATAATGATGCGCAGCTTCACAACGCATAGCTTGTACCAATAAAGCAACTGGTTGCATGCACATCAGCTTTGCAACCAAGCAGTTGATCATACATCTGGGGCTGCGATTCAGCAGATGAATATCCAGGCTGTCAGCCAGCCTACTGCATGCAACCCCAATACAGTCATACGGCCAACATGGTGCTGTCCAGCTGTCTCACCGTTGAAAGTAACATCAGGGTCATGTGGAAACAGCGGTGACAGCTTGTGTAGCCCAACCAGCACCACGAATGGTACCGAATGGCGCTTCGCTGCTAGTGCTACCAGGTGAACGCCCGACGGCGCAATGACTCCACCATTTGCTAGCACAGCATGAGCACCAACAAGCACCTGAAGCAGTAGAGACAACAGCAGTCATAAGTACGTGTCCCTGTGGACGGCTTGTCGGAGCTGTGTCGCATGTCTGTCATGCTCAGCAATGCTGCTGCACAAGCCCAGCTGCTGCTTGGCACAAAGCCCGAACATAGCTGCCTCAGGTGCAAGCAAATCATTGTGTCTACCACCAGCAAGCGAGCAATTATCTCTGACAGACGCTAAGAAAGTCTCGCTGCTGTACCAAATGAACAGCACAGTGGTCAAGAGTACTGGACAGCTGGCCCAGGTTCAGCAGCACCAATCAGCTTACCTTGTTGGCACGGGCCATCATTGCGAATACTGCTGAGTCTGCTATAAGTGTTGTTTGCACCTTTGCATCAGCTAGCTGCCGGGCCATGCGGTGCCCATCATACCGTGGTGCTGCTTCTGCTACTACTACCTGCAAAATCACACATGCACAACACCACGAGCTCAGGCGGTTGGCAGGTACGTACCACACACTGTGCATGGTACATGTACAGACGTCGTCATGAGGCTTGGTTGGTGACGGTTGTTGCTGCAGGTACAGACAGCAATGCCTCTCTGTCATCTCGGCTGTTGCCATGCAGGCCTGCAGCCGGCAGTTTCAGCTTCCCGTGTGGGTTTGCTTGTTGCATTGATCCCAGCACACACTCAGAATAAAAGCATTTCGACTTCCACTAAGCATGGCAGCCACGGCAACACGGCAAGGTGGCCAAAGCATCTGGTGTGCTGGGGGTGAGAGAACAGGTTGCTGTTGTCATCCGTAGAACTCCGCCTTAGTGTCTTTGACAGCATCACACGGATTTACCTGGAACTCTCGCTTTCGTGACGCTTCTTTCAAAAACCGGTACGTTGTGTCTGACATGCCATATGTCAAAATGACCTGCAGAGCACAAGGCAAGGCATGCCTGCTGATCAGCTGTGTGGCCTGGGAAAGCAGGGTGCAAAACCACTATTAAGTCAGAGCTGGCTGGGGAGCTTGGTTTCGATCCCAGGTAAGAAAGTGAAGTTGCAAACCTTGAACAGGAGGATGCAGGGCATTATCAGACGCCGCACTGGCCTGTGCGGTGCTGTGGAAGCACCTGCTGATACAATGTTGAGGCTGAGCGCAGACACCCCTGCCGCAGTGGCACAAAACTGGCATGCCCGACCCGACCCAGACATGCGAACAAGGGTCAAAGGAATCACCAAACAGCGTCAGAGCGATTGCAGGTGCTACCAATCTGATGTAGCACAGGTGCATTGAAGCTCAGCAGTGGTCAGCATTTCAGGCCACCACATCAGCTGCTGTTGAGCCATGTAAGTAAGCTCAATTAGTCTGGACACCGACAGAACAAAGCGAACACTGCCAAGCATGGGCTCAACAATTGAAGCCTACTATGAATTGTAGCTCATGCAACATAGAACGCCAAGCAGATTGCTATATGTTCAATGCAAGGGGATACTACCACTATGGATAGCAACTAACAGCTAGCCCACCTCGTTGGCATGTATGTGCTCAACCGCCTGCTGTGCAATCTGCCCTTCAATGCCATCTAACTCATCTATCAGCTCATTCAACAGCTCAATGACGTTATTCTTGCTGCTCCACTGCGGTGGGGCCTTGCCTTTTCGCCAGCTTGTACGTTTACTATCTGCATCATCTCCTGCTGCTGATGCTGTTGCGTCTGAAGGGGCATGCTGCAAGGCTGAGCCACTAAAACCCAAGTCACTGCCGTCTGGTAAGGCTGGAGCATCTAGAAGGTTTGAGAGTGATACTGCACGGCCCATGGCGAATGCACGGGCTCCTACGCCGCCTCTGAAGGCTTGTGATAGCAAGCCAGGCTGCATTGGACAGCAACAGGGGCATGACACGCAGCGAGAGTGAGAGATTGGCATTGTGCTCCATACTTGGGGGAAGATGATGAGCACTGCTCAGCAAAAGCCCCTCATGAGCAGCATATAGCCGAACAATCCATAAGACCGGACAGCTGTGGTGGCAGCTACCAGCAATGGAAGGCGTTCCGCTGATGTCACATGGCCATTAGGAAGTTGAACTGCATGTATGGCAGGCACACCGTGCTGGAGGTATCTGCTAGGCAGCAGACTGTGTTGTGAGCAAGACAGCAAGCAACCCAGACCCTGGCAAGTAGCTAATTTGACGCCTCTGCGATATCACTGCCAGCCTTGAGTAGGCAAAGGAACCCTGCTCCCTGTCAACAAGTTGGTATCAGGTTCACTCCCAGGCGAGGAAGGACCCATCCTCAACCAAGTGCAGCAACTCCTGCTTACCCCCTTCTGCTCCTTCTTTGCATCTGGCGTGCTGTTCGCTTCTGACTGCTCTAGTACTTCCTGCTGCTGCTCTTCTCTGATCATATGCAATACTCGCCGCACAATGTTGCCAATTGCAAGTTCTGCAGGGCAACAGGGCATCAGCAGGACAGCAAGCATTAGCTCCGGCTGAGCGGTCTATGCTCCATTGCCAGGGCTACACACTTATTGCCTTTGGCAGTCAGAAACTGCTGCGATGCCCATGAGGCCCTCAGCCTGCGGGTGCATTGCGACTGGCGCAGCTGATTCGTGCAACTGACTGAGACACATGACTGGGACACATGTTGTGCACTACAGCAATACTGATGGCTTGCTGAACTGTTGTTATTCCGCTGCTCACCAACTGGCTTAGCTGCTTGCAACTTTGTGCCGACTGTTCGCACGTCCTCAATCAGAGATGCTGCATCAGTATGCCGCTGTGTTGTGATCAGCAGACGCATGACTTCTGCAGTCTTCTTGGCACAGGCAAAGGAGCCACGTATTTGCCTGCAGGATGGGTAGGAAACGGATGCTGTTGTGAGGGGTATTGAAGCGGTGCAAACGCGGGTGTTGTTGGGAGCAATAGTGATTGGAGCTGATGAGCAGCATCTGACATGACCTGCTGCTGCTCAACAGTCTGCAATGCAAGCCATCCTGCGATCCGGATGGGTCAGGCTGCATACCTGCGCCGTAGCTGCGTACAGTACTCCTCTACCAAGTTGCTAAGATTCATCCTGTCGGCAGCTGTAGCTTTGGCTCCAGAAGTCACTTGCTACAGTAGATGCCGCCACTGGTCCCAACAAACGAGAGTGCTTGGGCACGTGTGTCCCCTCAAAGACTACACGTACGAGTAAGATATCTAGTGTTGTCCCAGTTGATGGCAACAAACCAGCCTGTAGCGATCGGCGCGACTCTCAACGTTCGAATTCTGGCGAACTAAGCCTGGAACTGCACCTCAGAACAGTATCTGCTACCTGCTATGACTACCCAAAACTGGTGCGAGCGAAAGCAGCGACGGTTTCGACTCAGGTTCAAGCACAAGCGTGTTACAGGCTCGTGGACCAGTTGGCCCGCTTGTTACCATTGCATAATTGACTCCACGCTGTTGTGTTTTCATAACATACGTTTTGGATGAAGTATGCAGCAGCCACCCGCAAACTGACCACAATGGGCATCCACTGAGGGCAGCAAGCAGGATGTCGATGGCTAGAACTCCTCCAGGGGCAGGGATGTCCAGGAGGAGGACCAAGCAGGAGCAATGTGACGCCTTCATAGCTAGGCTGCAGGAACGTGGTGACATAGACATAGGCGCAGCTGGCTTCATTGAGGGGATCTGCCAGCACTTTGAGAAGCTCCCAACTCGATATGCATTAGACGTAAACATAGACAGCTTAGACGTGCTCAGCCACAAGAGACTTTTGGATGAGGCCCGCTTGGACCCCACAACAATCTCGTTCGCAGTCAGATCCGTTGAAGTATTGCATTCAAGACCTCGGGAATCTTCCGATGGGCTGCCCTCACCAGCATTCATCGAGGTGAGGCCGGCAGCGAGCTGAGGGGACCTCAGTACACTGCTGTACCAGAACAGCAGACAGCACATAGTGCAGGTGTGAATAACATTGTATGTCTCCTGCAGGCTTCACCAAGGCGTGGCATCATGCAGCCCATGCGCAGACAACCTCTGCCGAAGCCAGCATTTGGCTCCTCTCCAAACCTGCAGGTCGGTTGATATGCTCCACAGCAGTTGCTGTGGGCCTTTCTCTGCATCTTTCAGCATTCGATAGTGCACTGCTGAACGCAGCTGTGTTGCTCTGCATCGTCGACAGTCTCGGAGACTGTGCTCAAGGCTGCCCGTCCAAACGCCCAGCCTTTGTGCAAATCTGCACCACCCATGTTGGAGCAGTCGCATCAGGCATTGGGCACACTTAGGGCGGCGGTCTTGCATACATGGTGTTGGTGGCGAAGCTTGGATCACAGTCAATAACTGGACGTGCTGATGCTGCAGGCGCTTGCGTTGGAGTTTGGGGAACGCGGTATGGAGTCCTCTCATGACGGCGCCATGGCAGACAACAGCAGCAGTGGTGTAGCAGGAGCTGACAGCACGTTCTACGAGATTACCGTAGCGACAGTAGATCAGCCAAAACTTCTGAGCCGCTTGTCAGACGCCATGGTAAGCAGCAGCTGGAGATACGAGAACAGCAGCAGGATCGATTGCAGCCAGACTATTGATAGACAGGTCTTGGCAGGCTGGGGCCTACGCTGTTGCATCACAGCATGGCAACGGTGACGTCTCTGGATCTGCCCCTGTTCATGAGGCGCTGGTGCACTATAGCTATGACAGGATTGCGCAGGAATGGCAAATGCAGTGCGGCACCAGCAGTGACACGCATGACAGGTCCCTCAGTAAAGCAGCTTCATGCAGCAAAGCAGGAGGCCTTACGCAGCAGAAACATTGGGCAAGCTACTGTGGGGACAGCTGCCGCGAACCACACACCATGCAACAAACCTTGCCGCTGTGCTGATGAACCTAACCCATTACATGCTGTGTGTTATGAATGTGTTTCTGCAGGGTGACCTGGGTCTCAACATCCGCGAGGCTCATGTGTTCAACACCACAGATGG
>NSMO01014939.1:0-10687 GCA_002588565.1 Coelastrella sp. UTEX B 3026 | reverse complement strand
CCTGGGGCCGCCTTTTGAAAATATCTGTTAGGCGCAGCTGGTGGTTTAGCTGGCAAATGTTGTGCTTTTGGTGCTGCAGCACACAGGGTTTGAGCTGAACTGAATGCAGCTGGTGACGGTCTGATCCAAAGGTTGTTGCATTATTGTGGCGTTATCGTATTGTTGTGTTTGGTGCCCATGTCAGCAGCTGTTGCTGCTAGGCAATGTATATGGCAACATACTGGCAATGAAGCACTGAGTATCGGCTGCAGCAAGGTAAAACTGTGGAGGTCATGGCGGTTTGGATATTGATATGACACCTTTCGGTCCTCATATGAGTAGTGTTTATGTGCCAACATAAGCGGTTAGTGGCTGCGCTTGTTCACACCTGTTTGTTGTTGCGGTGCAATCCGGCTTTGATTTGTCTCTGGTTTCTGATCCTTGCGAGTCTTGAGATGAATCTGGAGTTGGATGAGATGTTACAAGCTGATCTTGCTGCCTTGCTAGATGCCAATCCATTGGAACTGGGTGACCTCATGGTGGAACTGATGGGCCATTAGCTGGCTCCTTACCAGTGTGAACTCTTCAAGTCATTGGTAGTAGTTAGGGATGTAAATCCGTATGCCGTATGCGATACGGCCGTATGCGTATATACGTATAATACGGCATATGCGCAATCTGGGCCTTAAAACGGGCGTATGTGCCGTATGCGCGCATACGGGTGATATACGGCAGGCGCATACGTGCATACGGCCATCTGGACTTATGGCGGGAGACCTCGGAGGCCAAGATCGCCGCAATCACGCTTGACAAGGGCGCCAAACTTATCATCCCGATGCTGAACAAGTCTTCTGACGTCCATACAGTTGCTTACAGCAGCACCAGCGCTGTTATGACAGATTTGAACTGCTTGCTGAGATGTGGGTCCCACACAACCTTTACATGCTGCATATGCAGCTCATTACGGCATCGGGTAACCCCTCAGTCGCGCAAACATAATAGCGACAGTGTCCGCGCCTGCGAGCGCACGTGCAGAACTTCACGATGATTAGCGGGGATGCCGCAACCTCAGCCCAGTGTATACACCTACGTAGGCTGCAAGGCCCGGCGCATACACGCATACGGTTCTGCACGAACGCTGATACGCCAGTCGCATGCGTGCTGCAAGCAATCCAGATCCACTGGTAGTGCAGCTACAGCAGTTGGCTCCTGCTCTGCACAACACCAATGACGAGTGCAGGACATGGTCTAGAAAAGCTCCCACTAGGTTGCTTGGCATGCATGTTACCATTTGTGCTGGTCAGCGTACCTGGAGCATTTGGTAAAAGGTGTATACCAGGGATAGAAGCTGGCTGGATCTCAGCCTTGGTCAAAATATTGTGTCATAAGAGGCAACCTGCCAAGGCCTGGGAAGGGATCTTATGAGGATGTTGTTGCTGAGTTGTTCAAACGATAGTAACAGGTTCAACTTTAGCATACCTACGGCCAAGGCTGACCCTGGAGGGTGCATGGTCAGTTGTGTGGTGTTGTGTATGTTGGCTGACCAACTAGTGGCCTCTGCAAGTTGAGTTTTCGCCGTTTGATGTTGTTGCAGTTGTGTCTGTAGGGACTGTTGTCATTGCTGGGTAATGCTGACGTTTGACAGCTGCGTTGCAGTCCAGGACATGGCGTGTGATTTCGACCAATTGTTGCTGCGAGGACGACCCCGCAGGACTCCAAGCCAGATAGTGCCACAACACAGCAGGTACACCCGTATCCAAGTCAATGCCTTTCAACATAAGATGTTACACGAGCACAACCAGCAGCTGTGTCAGACCACCCACACGGCATAGATTGCATGCACTACATACCATGCAGCTCAAGTAAACTGCAGTCGCCGAAATCGCAACGCAGCAGCCACGCAAGTGCCACAGGTACACCCGTATCCCAGTCAACGCCTTTCAATACAATTTCAATGCAACCAGCACCTGTGGCAGTCCACCTACTCGGCGGTGACAGCAAACAAAGCACGACATGCAGCTCAAGAAAACTGCAGTCGCCCAAATTGCCAAAATACTGTCCAACACAACACAAGTCAAGCAGCACGCCTTTGACGACGGCGGTACTGCATCCAGAACACTTGGCTGTGGCCCGGTGTGGTAGGCAGCGTGTTGTACCCCGTGGCTGCATCCCGTGTCTTGTACTGCGCTATGTAGTGTGCCTCGCAATTCACAGCCGCTTCGTAACGCTTGAAAGTCCTGAGTATTGACATCGTAAAGTGCTGCCTGAAGGGTTGGTACAAGCGAGCATCTGCTCGCATGGGGACAGGGGGTTGCCGCGCGTGCGCTGCAAACCTTTTGCTGGGACTGCTGCTCAAACCCACATACCTGCGACCGTTGGGTGCGCAGGTGATAACATACACGCTGTACGTTTTGTTGCTAGCAGCTGCCTCTGCGCTGGCTGCGGCCACACCCTGTTCCGATTCCTAGCTGGTAGGTGTCGTTGGCTTCTTGGCACGCGGCTTGTTGATGGGGGTCTTGGGCTCATCCTTCTTCTGTGTTGCTTTGGCCTGGGTTGCAGCCTCCTGCGAGCACACGAATGTCACGCACCGTAAGTTTGAGCTGATTGGCACTGGTGATGGCGAGGGATGGCCAACTGTACATGACGCAAGGAGGGCTGGGTGACATGCGGAACGGGTTGACAGTAATCTGTGCAGGCCAGTTGTGATATGCATAGCGTGTGGGCCTGTCAGTGGGCACGTACATGCTGTGCTGTGCCTGCTGTAAACGGCCAGACAGACTGGCAGGCCCTGGCAGTGCATGCTGCCATGACTGCAGTGCACGCTGCTCTAGCCCAGCAGATGTCCTCACCTCCTCTTCCTCGCACATCTTCAGCGCCGTCTTGCCGGTTGCTTCATCCAAGTCCCGCACGTTCTCGTAAGGCCAGCTGAAGCGGTTCATGAGTGCCTCTGCCGCGTATGCCTGCAGGCACAAAACAGCAGGAGCCTCAGTGATGCATCCGGCATGTTGTAAGCAGGTGGCAACTGCTGCAGCGACATGCACACTGCGAAGAGTACTGTGCAAAACGTCCAGTTACTGCTGTCAAGCTGGTAACGGCTGGCACAGGCTGGTGCAGCAGGCTCAAAACCCTACCCTAAACCCTAAACCTAAACTGGAGGGCAGCTGCCCGCTTGCTGCGTTTTTTGCGGTTGCGGCGGCTGCGCTGGCCATGCCTGCAAATTGGCGGCAGTTGCCCCATGTCCCCCACCAACAGCAACACCTTTGGGGGCTCACCGGGCAGGGTGGCTTGGGCCAGGCGATGCATGAGCAGCGTCAGCAGCTGGCTTGTCAGCATGCTGCACTCGTCGACCAACACCAGGCGCGCCTGTTCCAGTGCTAAGGTTTGTGCTGACATGGCGCGGAGGGGTGCTGCCGGGCCCCTGACTGGCAGCTGGCAGGCACTGTGGGTGGTGTCTGCAGGGCTCAGCCCCAGGCGGCGTGCTGCAGTGGCTGTGGTGGCTGTGACAAGCACAGGCACGCCGTCCTTCACCAAGCTGTCCACAAGAGCACATGTCGTGAAGCTCTTGCCGCTGCCTGGCGGGCCCTGCAGGGCCACTACCTTTGGGGCTGCATTGATGCTGCCCGGCCCCGCCGAAGCGGTGCTGGCCGCTGTCTGAAGTGCGGCCTTGACGGCGTCCATGGCGCGCTGCTGTGCTGCCCCAAACCGCACGGTGGATGGCAGCGGCTGTATGGGGCTTGGGGCCAGCAGCTCTGCTGCGTCGGCCTCCAACTGAGTCCTGATGTCTGTACACAAAGGTGCAATGTTCAGCTGCCGCCCTGCTTGGATTGCTGCATACACTGCTGCAATGGGGTCATCGGATGGTTGAGGCGGCTGTGCGGGTTCTGCACTGTCGTCTGCCGTTGGCGTGGGTGGCTGCTGTTCGCCGCTGCGTGTGCCCAGCACTGCTGCTGTGGCGGCTGCTGCTGCAGCTGCAGCAGCGGCCAGTGCTCTGGTGCGTGGCCCGGGTGGCATGTTTGGCTCTACGACAGCACAGCGAGCAGGGGGGGCGGACGTCAGGAAGGTTGGTAATGCAGCAACAAACACAAAGCTGTGGTGGCTGGCTTTTGATTGTTGTGGCAAACATCCTACACAACACATACAAGACCAACGGTTGCGACCACAGTTTGTTGTGATCGGTGGTTGAGCATGTCATGCAGCACCTGCAAGGGCTGTGGTGCAACATTTGCCGCAGTGGTTCACACAACGCACCTTCTTCTGTAATGTCCGCCGGGTCTTCACCCAGGTAGCCTGCCCCTTGCGTGTGCATTTGCTCTTGCAATGCATCAGCGCCTTGCAGAACTGTTGCCAAGCCTTCATCGGCTGTCTGCTGTGGGTTGAGGTTTTCGCCGGGTCCCGCTGCTTGGTCAGGGCTGCCGAGTGCGTGCACTGCCAGGTCCCCGCATGCAGTTGCCACACGAGCACGCAGCTTGTCCAGCGTGATTTGCTGGTACAGATTGTACTTGGCGTAAGCTTGCAAATGCTGATCCAACTCTGCGGTGCTCCTGAACACGCCTTGCCTAATGCACTCTGTGAAGTAATCAGACCCGTCAGGCAGCAGTTGGCGGTCGCCCCTGAATGCCACATGGTCCAGCAACAGGTTGTAATAGAACCCTTGGTTGCTGTTGGTGGGGTAAGCTATGCTGCGCTTGATGATGCGCGGCGTGCGCAGACGCCACACCCACTGACCCAGGCTGTCCTTCAGGGGGGTTTGGGGGGCTGCACCCTGTGGCTTGGCCTTGTTCTTGGCTGGGCGCACCTACATGTGGCAGCAGAGTGCGAAATCACCAGCAGCAATCAATGTTGATTGTTGATGCATAGGTTGTTTGTTGTTGTCATTGTTGGTGGGCAGGCATGTTGCATTTCGTTTGCTGTTGTTTGCAAAGTTGGAATAGAAGATAACTCATGTACCAATTTGTCGAGCTATGCGTCTGCTTCACCCACATTCGCCCTCGGCGTCCAGCTCACCTCAAACAATTCAAAGTACCGAGGCAGCTTGATGCTGTCGAAGTCCACATCTCCGTGAGTGCCATGTGGGCGAGCAGTGTAGGTGGCCAGCGGTGTAGCCCCAACTGCGTACCCAGCCTGTGATGCGTTGATGCGGCAGGTGCGCGTGGCAGGTGGGCGAGTGTCGACAAATGTGACCTCCATGTCACTGGACACGAGCGGCACACCAGTAGCCAACAGAGCGGCCTCACAAGGGCACACTGGCCTGGACATGATGCTTGCTGCGGCCAGCTCGGCATGTTGCTTGCTGATGCCGTCAAGGCCAAGAGCAGACAAGGCCTTGCCGTCCAACATGAGCTTGGCGGGCAATTGCTCCTTGGCTGCGTATTTCAACAAGTAGAAGGACCATGCCGTGTCGGTGACCACTTGCACGTTCACGTGCGCTCCCCACGCCAATAGCACTGCGGGGTGGTATGGCACCACCATGCTGTCCTCGTCCGAGAACCGACTGTACAGGTACCTACATGATATGCACACGGCATGGCAAGGAGTGCGGCACTTGGTCGAGAACATGGGTGCTTCATGGATGAATGAATGCATGAGCTCCGCATAGTGGTTTCAAGAGAGCGCCAGCGTAAGTTGAGGGAGGGTAATGTGTGTGTCGGGTGGACTTCACATTCCCTACCGTTGCTTCATGGTGGTTACAAGTACATCACAACATCAGTCGTCAATGACACATTTGACGTCCATGTTTTCTGAAGTGTGCAGTGGCTATGTTGTTGGCATGGCCGCCCCAAGGACATTTGCTGCATGACATATGATGCTGGGTAGCCAAATTGTTGATTCCACTCACCGCCTGGAGCTGTCATCAAACACAGTACCAGCATGGTTGGCTTTGAAGGGAAAACCATACCGGCAGTCACGCCGCTCGTAGCAGCAGCCTCCCTTGGCATTGCGGCAGGTGTGCATTTGCTTGGCCGTCACTAGCTCAAACAACTTGTTAGCAGTGCTGTCTGTTGGGTCTAGATGGGGCTTGTATGTGACGCTGCCGTCTGCAGCGGACACTGCCTGGATACGGCACCGCGTGGCCGTGATCTCTTGGCTGACGCGTGGCAGGTCTTCAGGGTCCACCCATAGCATGATGTGTGCGTGCAATGAGCCACGGTGCTGCAGTACCACAGCACAAAACAACGGCAACACCGCCAACCATTAGTCTTGCTGCCACAAACTTGAGGTGGTCTGCTATGTTGTGCAAACATGTTGTAGGTGCCTGACATGACGATTAGGCAGGATAGTACCACAACACTGGGGCCGCAGCACTGAGGACCCCACACATGCTGTAGCACAGTTGTGTTGAGTCACCGCTTGTATCACACAAACACATACCTGTGCTTCATAGCGGATGACCCAATGATTCACTCGGCCCAAGATGGGGGAGCGGGCACGCAAGACATGGCGAGCCATGAAGGTCTCAACACGGTCTGTAAACAACCGGGCCATCTCCACCGGCAAGTCCCTCCAGTCCAAGTTTGGCAAGCCGGTAAAGTCTCTGGCCTTCTCCTCAAGTTGTGTCACCTCGTCCCACCGCAGCGCTGTTTGCTCATCGGCAGTGAGGGTCAAGAACAGCGAGGGGATGCCGTGCCGATTGACCATGGCCAAGAGGTCTTGCAACTTGTTTCGGTGGTACGCTGGGGAGCCGGGAACTGTTGGTGGCACAAGGTGCTTTGCAACAGCCTTGATGACATCTTCTGCTGTGGCATTGGGTCGCCGAGATTGCTCACGCTGAATGCAGCTGAACAAAGCAGACTCGCTCACGCCTCCAACCAGAGTGGCCACTGCCTCAACCTGAGCAGCACAGACAACATGCGTGGAACACTAATTTCACTGATGCCATTCGGAGTGGTCTGTGATGTTGTGGGAACAGTGGATGTGTGGTGTTGACAGTTGGTATTAGCTCCAAGGGACGCCGGGTTGGAGCATGCGGAATCTGCACCCTGCTACATACGTGAAACACACACACACACACAGTTTTGACTTGCAGTCCAAATACACACATAGCATTTAACCTGTTGCATGGCTCACACACTTCCACACAACAGCAACGACAGGCATGTATTGCCTACCTGGAACATGACCAGAAGGTATTCCTTGACCATGGTGAATGGTGAGAACAACTGCTGGATGCGTTGCCTTAGGAGTACACTGAGGCTGTCGCCGGACCTGAATGCACCAACACCGCCAGGGTGCAGAAACGGGAACAGGGCACCGTCAAGGGAGAGGTGCGGGGTTGTGCTGCAGCCTGTTGCCGTGCCGATCACAGTTTCTGGCCTTGTCGCGTCGCGTTTGTGAACATCTCCTAACTTGAACATGATGCCAGGGCGGTGATCAGCTCCTGTGTGTTGGCCATCCCAATCCATTGCAGCTGTGAGGGGGGTGGTGTACGGCTCGGCATCTGAACGGACCCGGGGATCACGGCCTTGCACATCAGCTACGCCATCCCTTATGCATGCTGCATCAAGCACTGGTGCACCGCCTTGCTGTTGCTGTTGGTGGGTTGATGCTGGGTTGTCGTCGTGTGTTTGTTCTGATTCGGGACCCTAAAAACACAGCAGACACTAGGTTGCATTGCTTGTTGCAAACACTACATGACATATGCACATTGCTGCAGTTGCCGCTGTCGAGGTAGTGTCACACCAGCAAGCTAGGTAATTGGTCAGGTTTTGTGAGCAACATGGCCAACAATTGTCTCCACCGCAAAAGCACTGTACTAACAACTTACCACATCTGTTCCCCATTGGCGCTCTGCCATGGTCATGTAGCGTTGCACAGCCGGGTTGTTGCTGCGCAGGTAGGTTGTGAGGGAGTCCAAAGCTGCGGCCAGTTCCTCAGCGTTACAATCTTCTACGGCAGCTTCATCCCAACAAACCAATGGACCTCGAAGCAAAGGGGGAAAGTCCTTGTCTGCAGCACTCAAAGCATGTAAGTAGCCTAGAAGCCGGTGAGCATACCGCACACCGCACCTCAGCACTGCAAGCTGCAATGCTCCACCAGGAGGTAGGGTCATTAACATGCCCAGGTTGGTCATCCAATCAGTGAGTTGCTCTGCTGCTGCGTCACCATCGTCATACACGTCTGTCACTGGCGCCTGCACATGCATGGCCATGTGAGCCCTGCGTTCCTTGCTGCTGCGACAGCTGGCGCACGCCCACCACAAGCTGCCCTCTGTATCACTGTTATCGCTGGCATCTGCACTCTCATCATCGCTGCTGCCGGCATGATCTGCCTCTTGTTCGTTCTCGCCAGCACTTGCAGCAGCACTAGGCGCCCTGGCAGCAGACAGGCAATGCACATGTGTTTCCATGTTGCAATGAAAGCAAGCTGTCCACAAGATGTGGTTGTGACAAATGCACGACCACAACGGCATGACCTGGTGACGTTGCCATTGAGTATGATATAAGTATGACAATAGTGTGTGTCATTTACAGACACATAGTACACCTCTTGAGCTCTTGTCCCAGCATTGTACCTGTTGAGATCAGCCGCTGTTGCTTGCATCAGTGGTAACACCAGCAGGTTCGCCAGCGCTCCTGGCGGCATTCCGGCTGCATCATTGCATGGCATTGGCCGCATGTGACGGCGCAGCTGACTGTGGCTGCCTCCCAAAGCCACCCGAGCACACCAGCCACAAGCATGCATGTCATCGACCAGCTTGTTTGCAGCTGTAGACCATTCTGCGCAATGCTTGGCAGCAAATGCCAACGCAGCGCTGCTGTGGCCGCCACATTCATTAAAGCTGCTACTGGCACCTGCATGACGAGCTGTCCGACGCGGTTGTCTGCTGCCATGTTGCTGTTGTTGCTGTTGTTGTCCCTGCTGTTGCTGTTGCTGCTGTTGTTGTCCCTGCTGTTGCTGCTGTTGCTGCTGTTGCTGCTGCTGCGCACTTGGCACCGACAAGCCTGCTTCCTGACACACAGGGCACAGCCAGCAACCGTCAGGAACGCCAGCAAGTGCTGGCTGCAGGCAAAAGGTGTGATAGCCAGCGTTGCATATGTCACACAGCAGCATCTGTGGCTCTTGTTGGGGAGAGCAGCACACCTCACAGCAGACCGACTCATCGACGGCTGGCAGCGCTGCATCGTTGCCACTGGTCCCAACTTGATGCTGCTGACGCAGCAGCTGTTGTTGCTGTCGCAGGTGTTCCTGCTGCTGTTGTTGCACACGCTGGGACTGTCTGCACCGGCGTTTGCTCGGGCGCTCAGGTTCAGGCGCGGCCGCTGCAGCTGCAAATGCCTGCTGCATGTCTTGTGCCAGTTCGTGCAGCCCGGGTGCCTGCACCTGCCCCAGCCGGCCTTGCTGCTGCATGTCCTCCCGCCATGCCTGCTGTTCCTCATAATTCGAGACCTGGACTGCATGGTGCTCCACAAGGCGTTGCTGGTCAAGCAAATCTAAGTCATCTGTTTGACGCAGCAACTCAAAGACTTCCTGCCTATTAGCCGTGCTAGCTGCGTTACAGTAGTCGAACACATGTCTCGCACAGGTCTGTAGCCTGGAAGACAGGCCATAGTTACATAACTTGCAGCTGACTCTGTTCTTGGACTCGCGTGTGAAAAATCGTGCGATGAGAAAGTGTGTCTGTTTGGGCATGGCCTCGTGTGTACTGCATGCAAGTGCGACCGGAAAACCCGATGCCTGCGTGGGGTTGTAATGCTTATACTTTAAACATGCCGACGTATTCCGCACAACAGTCCATGCCGGCAGGCCATATGTGGTACTGCCCCAGCAGCTGCTGCCCGCAAATCCCGTCCATTGCACGCCTAGATGTGCTCAATGCATTTGTGTTCTAATTACTTAACTGGTGTAGTGCCACGGAGGCCGCGAAAGTGCCCCAACTGAAAGCGCAAATTCCGCCGGGGCGAACTTTTGGATATCACGCCTAGTCTCAACTTGCAATTAATCTATGTCAAAGTTGCTCGTTTCTAGCCAACAAACTCACAAAATATATAAGTGAAAGGTATGTAATATGTTGGGCAAGATAACAAATATAAAGATGTGGCCCCTGAGAAGTAGCTCTGAAACATACGGTTACGGCATACGGAATTACGCCAATACGGCATATGCATACGGACATACGGCAGTATGTCACTCCCAGACATACCGTATGTCCGGCGGAATTTTACATCCCTAGTAGTAGTGGTAGTAGTAAAACTCCCATGCAGAACAAGCACACCTGTGTGCCATAATGGGCTAGTGGTTGAGAGCATGTAGGTCAGCCCGGGCAGTTGCTGCTCAATGCTGGCTAAGCGCCTGGTCTAGATCACATGGTGTGGGCAGTGCCTTCGCATGGTCCCTACAAATGGGTCCCTACATATATTGTACAAATGGGTCCCTACATATATGGGTCTCTGATCTCTTCATATGGACATCATCGGGCAGCATCAAATGACCAGTGACTTGATTTGAAGCAAGCTTGCAAGCTTGCCAGTTGGCAAAGATTATCGTGATGTTCTCCTGGTGTTGAAACATTCCCTCTATCAGCCTTTGATGGCCTCCACTTCACATACCCCCCTGCATGGCACTGCAGCTTTGCCAGCGCATCTATCTTGTTGCATTGGCTCCGTTACTTCTACATACATACAAGATCAACGGTGGCTGATGCATCCGATGACACCCGGTGTCCGGTGCCGCACCAGTGGGTGCCAGAAAGTCTGCGGCTGACTCGAGTTGC
>NSMO01014938.1:0-10707 GCA_002588565.1 Coelastrella sp. UTEX B 3026 | reverse complement strand
GATAAGTGTGGTATGCGCTACTGTTGCTGTCAGTGCTGCTGCTGCATGCGCCAGGCGCAGCAGGGCCGCGCTGCGGGGGGGGGGGGGGGGGAAGCGGCCCCGTTGGGGCTCTAACTATTTTCAAGTTAGGGTCTGTAACTAACTATCTGCCCCCCCCCTTGTCTATATCTGTACTTATTTTGCAGGTTTCAGGGGTTCTAGTCGCCCAGGCTGGCTGCATCCTGCAAACCCTGGATGAGCATGTATCACAGAGGGGGTACATCATGCCACTGGACTTGGGAGCTAAGGGCAGCTGCCAAATAGGAGGCAACGTATCCACCAATGCAGGTGAAATGTGAACCTCAGCCGCATGCATTTGGCTAGGTACTTCGTGATAGATGAGCTACAGGGCGTGTCAGACCGCGGGGAACCGATCTGGCTGCCAGACCTTACCTGAGTACAGCAGCTGGCAATCAGTTGTGTGCAGGATGCAGAATGCAGGACACAGATGACAACCACACACTGTCACATACACTGCTGCTGCTGCTGGACTTGAAAGCAATGCTGATAGTCATAATATTTATCAGAAGAGAGTCTCCTTCAAACATCCTCATGCTTCAGCATGCTGGATAGCAGATGCAGCTCAGATGCACTCAACCATATGCAGGATACGAGTCTTGCCCATGTTCGCGCAGTTTACTGCTAACGCAGATGATTGAACTACCACACACCATAGAGGTGTAACCACATTGTAGTATGGTCACTTGCATATTATCATAACCCATTTGATGCTTATCGCTTGCTGATGCAGGTGGTTTGCGGCTATTACGTTATGGCTCACTACATGGTACAGTCCTAGGCGTAGAAGCAGTGTTACCAGATGGCACAGTGCTGGACCTTTTGCGGCAGCTACGCAAGGACAACACAGGCTTTGACCTCAAGCAACTGTTCATCGGGTCAGAAGGCAGCTTAGGTGAAACTTTTGGATTTGACCTCTCCTTTATACCGGCTGCAGTGTTCATGGTAGCTCTACCTGGTGCTTGTATAAGCTACCCACCAACAATATCTCTGTGGCCATCTATTAGGTGATATTTTGGGGGATTTACCGTCGCGTTTACAGTAACCTGCTGCAGGGATGTTTGGTTGCATGGTAACTCTGGCGCATGGAGTCCAATGCTTTTTGCAGACCTTGAACTTCGCCGCAGGAGCATATGTGACAGGCATGCTTGTTCCTGCACGGTTGCAAAGTGCTTAGGAGTAGTTGGAAGCAGTTGTGAAGTCTAACATTAGTTCAAAATTGGTTTCAAAGTAGTTCAACAGTAGATTTGTTGCTGGGACTCGCACAAACAGTACTTATGCTATTGTCTTATCCTGCCAGAGTTGGGAAAGCCAAATGGGCATGATTCATTGATGAGTCAGGACAGGCCTACAGCACTGTACACTCCCCAGGCAATAGGTATTTGGATTTGTAATGTGCCAACCCTATGCACTGCTGCTGCTGCTGGTGATAGCAGCAGCAAGAAGCACAGAATGTCTTTCACTGACTGCGAGTACTAGTTACCAGCTTGAGCTGATAGTGCCGCATCTCCCTTGAATGCCCTTGCATGCGATCGCAATGTTGATCTGCTTTCTGCAGGCGTGCTAACAGCAGTAGCAATCCAGTGCCCACCCAAACCAGCCTCAGTGCAGCTAGCATTCCTATGCTGCCCTTCTTTCACAGCAGTACAACAAGTACTGCTCAAAGCCAAGAGCAGCTTAGGGGAAATCCTTTCAGCTGTTGAGTTCTTAGATCAGGAGTCGATGGCCATGGTAACGAAACACTTAGATGGGGTTAGAAACCCCCTACAGCAAACAGGATCGGCAGCAGTAGCAGATCAGGGGGCTGGCAGCAGCAGCAGCAGCAGCGGCGGTGAGCAGCAGGGTGGGCCGTTTTATATGGTTGTGGAGACGCAGGGCAGTAACACAGGACATGATCAACAGAAGCTTGAAGGCTTCCTGGAGGTGAGGGAACCAGATTTGGCCCCTTGGTTTTAGTGAGGAGAATATATGAATCGGTGAGTGAGTGAATGTCATTGAGTGATTGAGTGTCTTGAAACACGGCCACTCATGCCGCATAGCGCTTTTGAAAGAGCGCTATGTTGTCTGCAGGCTGTCTTGTTGCATGGCAGCATAGCAGGTGGAACACTTGGAGCGCCTCCTGCAACAGGCAGCAGCAGCTACACAAGCTCAATCGGAGGTTGCTGGGATTATGTACCCACCACCTGTTGCAGCCGTTGCTGTCTGTAGGCTGTCTTGTTAGATGGCAGTGTTACAGATGACACACAGTATTGCCTGTTGCGACAGGCAGCAGCAGCAAAACAAACACAAGCACAGGTTGCTGAATATATATATCCCCACGCTTGCATTGCTTCTTCTGCTGTCTGTAGGCTGTCATGTCAGCGTAGCAGGAGGCACAATCAATAGCCGGTCGTAACAGGCAGCAGCAGCAGCACAACAAACACGAACAGGTTGCATTGAGATCAAGTATCCACACCTGCATTGAGTGAGTATGTCCTCTATGTGCAAAATATACAACAGACAAACTCAGCGTTTCCGCTTTGCATGTGCCCAGCCGAAGTCAGACACAACAGGCAAGCTGCACAGCAATCCAGCAATGCTTCATTTGCTGTCTGTAGGCTCTTATGTGTGATGGCAGTGTTACAGATGCCATTGCAGGTTAGAAAACAATTCACACACAGGCAGCAGCACACTGGCACATACTCTGCTGGACCCCGATGCACCCAACTTCCCTGGTGCTGTTATTGCTGCTTGTAGTCTGTCTTACTTGATGGCAGTGTTACAGATGTCGTTGCAATAGAAAATGGTTGCACAAAGGCAGCAGCACACTGGCACATACTCCGCTGGGCCCCAATGTACCTGGTTGCATCTTTGCTTGTTATAGTATGTCTGATTTGATGGCAGTGTTACAGATGCAATTGCGGTTAAAATAGTTGCACACAGGCAGCAGCACACTGGCACATACTCCGCTGGGCCCCAATGTACCTGGTTGCATCTTTGCTTCTTATAGTATGTCTGATTTGATGGCAGTGTTATAGATGCAATCGCGGTTAAAATAGTTGCACACAGGCAGCAGCACACTGGCACATACTCCGCTGGGCCCCAATGTACCTGGTTGCATCTTTGCTTCTTATAGTATGTCTAATTCAATGGCAGTGTTACAGATGCAATTGCGGTTAAAATGGTTGCACACAGGCAGCAGCACACAGACAAATACTCTGCTGGATACCGATGTACCCAATCTAGTGCTACTTCTACTGCTGCAGGCTGTCATGTTTGATGGCAGTGTTACAAATGGCATACCAGCTGAAAGTGAGACTCAAGCAGTGGCACTGAGGCAATTCAGACGTGAACTTGTTGCTTACCCTACTGCTGCTGCTGCTGCTACTTGCAGTATAACATCCAACGAGTTGAAATTATATACATCTGTGCAAGCACCTCCTGGGCAAGCCCTTTTGCGATCGTTTGTTACATTCTGCTGCTGCTGGTGCTGCTGCTGCAGGCTGTCATGTTTGATGGCAGTGTCACAAAAAGGTACAATGGCTGAAAGTGAGACTCAAGCAGCGGCACTCAGGCAACTCAGAGTGATCTTGTTGGCTTACTCTGCTGCTGCTACTGCTACTGCTGGTTGCAGGCTGTAATGTCTGATGGCAGTGTCACAGATGGCATTGCAGATTTGAAAGTTGGTTGGACACAGACACATACTCTACTGCTGCTGCTGCTGCTGCAGGCTGTCATGTCTGATGGCAGTGTCACAGACGGCACATTAGCAGAAAGTGAGACTCAAGCAGCGGCAATTTGGCGAGTGCGTGAAGGCATCACAGAGTCACTTGTACGACGAGGTACTACATGTTCCTGTATATGCCGCCTCAACCTGTCTGTGTGTGTGATGACCTGGCAGTTGTTGACGCTCAGTAGTGGTCTCCGTGACGATCATGTGTAGCATGTGACCTCAAAAACCTGTAGCATGTTAGGCAACCAAACATCTGCAAGTGTGCGCAGTCTTGCAGCTTCGCTCAGGGCAGCATGTCAGTGCAGCTTAATCTTTCAGGCATGTTTCAAGGCACTCTTGGTTTTTTGGGGCTGCCGGGCCAAACACACATCCCGTCCCTATGTAGTCCATGTGTGGGGTGATAAACTCTCACAGCACAGATATAAACTGCAAGCAAACCCCACAACTCATGATGGGCTTTGCTTACAATGAACCCCATGTAAACCCATGTAAATCCCTGGGCTCACATTGATTACTCTATCATCTGCAATGCATTGCTTGCAGGTGCTGTGTACAAGTACGACCTCAGCGTACCAACCCCTAAGATGTATGAACTAGTCGAGCTTTGCCGCCAACGGACCCAATCGTTCCCCGGTGTCCGTGTCGTCGGATACGGCCATGTCGGTGACGGAAACCTACACCTCAATATCTCAAGTCCGTCAGGGTATAACCAGGAGCTTGAGCAGGTTTTAGAACCATTTGTGTATGAGTGGACAGCTCAGCATGCGGGAAGCATAAGTGCAGAGCATGGGATAGGTCTTATGAAAGCCCCGTGTTTGAAGTATAGCAAAAGTCCGGAGGCGATAGACCTCATGCAGCGGATGAAGCTATTGATGGATCCACATCGTATTATGAATCCTTATAAGGTGCTGCCAGATATGCGGCATAAGGGCGATGTCGAAATGTATCAATGATCTTAAAAATGATGAGGTGTCTTTAGGCTTATCTGAGCCTATAATGTAGGTTAATCTGAAGACCTACAACTGTCAGTCAGAACAGCTATGCCTGTCTTGCATCAGCAATTCTGTAAGTGTGGGTGTATGTGGTGGTGGTAGCAACATCACCACAGCTGGGCTCGCCCTTCAATGCTCCAAAGAAAAGATAGCAGCTGCTGCAGCAGATGTGCAAGCAGCAAAGCTTGCATTCATTTGAGCAGCAGCAAGCAGTGCTGCGCCAGGAGCACCAACTGTAGCAAGACAATGAGACACCAGCAGCAGCGAAGGCAGCAACGCCTTTGAAGGCACCAGCAGTGATAGTGCCAGTGGCAGATACACCTGCAGCAGCAGCAGCAACAGGATGCATGGCATCACATGGTGCCTCTGGAAAAATGCTGTAATTACGGTGTTTGATTCAGACTTGCAACGGCTGTAAATGGTTGTAATTTTGTTCAAGATGCACAGATCATCACGCATGTGCGAGGTGCGAGCAATCGGTTTTGTACTTTGGCGCAGCAGTAGTCAGACTTGGTGAATTTTTTGGTTAGCATGAGATATGCTTTGCTGTTCTGTTTACTGGGGCAATGGCCTGCAACCAGTTTGAGGTTTGATTGTGTGCAGTGGTTGGGCTTTTAGACACAAATCTGTGATCAGGAATGCATAGTTTGCAGCGGTTGTCACATTCAGCATGCCCTGGTTTCTGGAGTCCTCAGTAGGTTGTATGCATCTCAAATTCCTGAAACCCCTGGTGTAAACGCGTCAAATGTGTCATGCGGAATGTTGCCTGTTGTGTCTTGCTTCCGCTAAGGACATGCAGTGTGTGTAAGTTGCTTTTTCCATTGTATGTCCTGCGCACGTTAGTATGCATTACGCATGAGTGTTATTTATACAGAATGTGGCAGTTTATCATGAACAGGTCGCTGGTGCTTGTGGGCTTCTTGCTTTTAAAGATTCAATCTTGTTACAAGTCATATTGTGCCGCATGCCACGATAGTGTTGACAATGCATGTTGCTTGCTGGCACATACACATGTATCGTCTACTGCTTGTTGTCAATTTACCTGACTGTACCAGTGTATTGGTCGGCAGCATTCTGTAATTGTCAGTTTCATGCTGTGTTTGCACCATAATATCCCGTACAACTTTCCTCATCGTGAAATTATCATGGCCAACAGTGTACAGTGGGCAAGACTTCATCCAATTCATTTGTTACATTACCATCACACACTAATGCAACTGTACCATGCTGGTACCAAGACAAAATTGGACTTGTCGAATACACATACCAAGCATAAACCAAGTCAAAAATGTCGGCAATTGTACACCATCACACAGTAGTCATATACTACTCTGCATGCTGTGCCAACTACCCCACCTTTCAAACAACAAGATGGCTGTACATCTTAGGACATATCATCCACCACAAATGCAACTGACAAGCCTGACAACCAAATTCATTGTCTAAACTAGTTGTCACAACACAGCAGCACTCCAATATGTTAGCAATCAGTCCAGCAAACCAACTCAGCTCATATGCCAGTAACACTTGGCAACACCATCACTGTGGCAAACATACGTTGCCACCTGCTGTGATCTCATTGCCCAAGATCCACTGCACATCTGGCCAGTTGCTGCTTAACTGAGCTGATGAGATTCATACTCCATCAATGTTTATGAGTGCTTCACTTCACGGCCAGTCTCCTGGGCGCGGTGCTTCACCTGCTCAGTGGTCTGGCCCACTGAGTGCTTGGCCTGCAGAGATAACACAGGAATTATGCGTCAGAATACATTCCATTTCAACCACACAGAAGTTGCTGTGAGCCCATTTGACAGCAGCAGGACATACAGTGAGATAATCCACCCGCTATAGTCTTGCAGCCCTTGTGTCTGCCATTCTCAGCCAGCTAGTTACGTATACACCTTCAATGTAGCCTAACAAATGAACTGCTCAACTCATCCTACTGCTGTTAACATTCCTGCTTTACTTCTTGTGAACAGTTCCATCTTCCAGCTACAAATCCTACCTGGTCAAACTTCTCCTGGACCACATTGCCAGGTGTGTGTGCTGAACCACTGGTGCCATGTGCTCCACGGTCAGCTGACTCCTGGGCCTGGTGGCCAGCGGTCTGCATGCTCTCCTGTAGGACAGAAACCATCGGAAGAGCAGCAAGGTGTTTGACAAGATACCATGATTGTCTGGAGAAATACCAAATGCAAAAGCACAGCAAGCTTGACAGCACAAGCTGCACGAACTATCAGGGACGGTTGTAACCATCGTCAGTATGCATGCAAGGATAGTAGGATCCATGACCTGCAGAAGCCAGCTGCTCCATGACTAGTTTGAAACAGTGCTGAAATGTCTATGCAAATAGTGCGGAGTCACGATTCGGACTGCATGTCTGACTGAGGATCGCATGTCGGAAGCTGCCGGAATGACTGCTGGATCGCAAGTGCGAAGCACACCTTGACATTGTCCACGCCCTGGCGGATGCTCTCTCCGGCCTTGTTTGCTGCCTCCTTGATTGAGTCCATGTTGTCGATAGGCTTACTGTTGAAAGATGTCTGCAGAGCAGCAACAAACGTGCACTGGTTAGGCGGATTCCACGGAACGCACATTGCTGAACCGTATGCATGCAAGAAGCATAGACAACCAAACATCGTTAAGGCCTAGACACAAGTGCTACTAGCACGCGTAAGTGCGCATGCGGTTCCGGCAACAATACTACGGCCAAATCGTGCTGCCACGCAACCAAGGGACTCACCAACTTGTATTGTTTGCTCAGAGTGCTGCTGTCTGTCCTCGTGTGTGGCTCGAAAGCTTATAAGCACACAGGCAGAAGGGAATCGACCGAGTGACAGTGACACTGCTGGTCATGATGATGCAACATGGACGCATGGGTACCTGCGACTTTGGACCCGTTTTTGAGGACTTGTCGCTTGTCGCTCTTCTTCAGACGGCAGGTCAATGTCGCATTATAGCATATCGCTGCTGCAGGAGGCATCCAAGGTGATGTGCGGCCTCTCTTCCGTACGCCACGTGGGTGCGGTAACCCTTGGACTTTCTGCTCCCATGCCAGGTCAGCACGAGTGGATGCATCATATGTTTACCATGTATGTTTACCATCCCATATGCTCACAGCATCATGCAACCACTTCAGAAGGCAATATTCGCCACAGTAACCGCATGGATGTGTCAGCATTCCTTCGCATCAGGATCCTGGGACTGGTCGTTGGTCGTCGTTCAAGTGACTGCGAGCTGCTTCGCAGAACGACGTGTTTGCCAGAGGCGAAGGACCTCAAACTTGCAGAGACATTCATTCATGTCGTGTGATGTGTTGGCACGTGGCCGCATGTGGTTGGCGGGCTTCATGAGCGGCTGCTGCAGTTTTCACCACCCCTTACTGTACTGCTGGCGACCTGCCAGTGAATCTGCAAGCTCTCTGCGCTCAGGGTCGCTGGGCGACAGTATAGACAACACACGTCCTTGACAGCAGTGGACATCTATTCACCAGCAGCAAGCCATCAGTAACCAAAGCCTGACAGACACAGTATTCGCTTCAGGTAACACTTGTGGTGCAGTCGAGATGTCAGGCTGTTGACAGCATCAGAGCTTGTCATCATCAACAGCACTAAATGAACGTGACACGCCAGATTCAATTAGAATGTGCGTGCCAGCTCCATGCTACTGTTCTGATCCCAGAATACAAGCAAGCTGCTTGCGCAGAGGCACGAATCTGCGTCCTCACTTCTTGAACACACCAGGTCTCAAGAATAGTGTTGTGACTTAACTCTATACCCGAACAACTTGAATCCCTGCATTGGATCACAGATCACGCATAACATCAAGCTACAAGGACCCACAAGAACCAACCAGGCTGGCACATGCGTATTCAATACCAGGGGTCAACCAGAGCCCAAAGATCGGGCATAATGGCAGCTTTTCTTGGCGGCTTTGCCTCACTGACTTGCCTGAACAATACGTACAACCTTATAGTATCTTCAATGGGGCAGTTGCCCTATCTTCTAGCAGAAGCAAGGCACATCAACAGTGCCAAAGCACACCCGGTGCAGTAAGCAATAATGTCTGACCTGATGAAGACCTAGCTCTTGACTAGTTGTCAACCAGGCTGGTTGCCCTACAGACCCAAAGCATTGATAGATTGCGCTGTCCTCAACCCAAAAGTTGGCCACAAGTGTGTCATATCTTGATGCCAAAGGCTTTAGGGCGCAAGGCACAGCATGCATGCTGTAACTGCAACAGAAGACGTCTGCAATGAAACAAGATCTGCCAGACATACGGTGGATCCTACGGTATGCCAGAAGAACAGCCATATGACAAGCCGCAGTCTTGAAAAGGGCAGTGAGCTACCTTAGTCGTGCCACATCCCAGCGTGATGCTCAAAATGCGAACAAATTTGTTTAAAGGCTCTATGCCTGAGTATGTATATACATGCTATATCACTTGTTATCAACATATAATACATGTTAGCAAGACATATCACTTGTTACCAATAATGTTGATTATTGATCAATCCTTAGAAATAGATGGACAACAAGCATGTAACTTGTTGCATGGCTCACAAACTGTTACAACAAGTACAGCAGGCACACAGTGGGGCATGTACTCAAAAATCTCACCGGTTGAATGCATTTCGGGACTTTCTGCTTCTGGGCAGCTTCGTATCTGGGCACCTTTGCTTACTCCTCTTGAATTACTTTTTGAGAGGTGCATACATGCCAGAGGCTGTTCCTGCTCCTTCTAGGTAGCAGTTGTTAGAATGGTATATATCTACTCCTCTGTACATGCTGCAAAATTATCTGTGAACAGTGAATTGATGGGATTCTCAGCACACTTGCCACCGCCGCCAGGGCCTGCACAGCAGAACAACAAGATCTGTGAGCACTGGCTATCCAATAATCATGCTGGCATGGCTGTCAATGTATGTAGCAACCAGGGCTGCTTGCTTGCACAACAGTGGTACCAAGGACCCCGGGGCCCAAGGCCACTGGCCGCCACTAAGTGGTAGGACAGCTGCTAACAAATGCACAGTATATACGCTGTTGATCAAACTGCAACATACTGTATTGAACAAACTGTGAATCAGTTGTTCAGCACAAAATGAACCGTGTGCTACACTGTCAGCAACAGCAGCAATGCGTGTGTCCAAGTAAGGCTGCTTGTGGATTCCGTCCTTACCAATATGAGGGCAATGAACATCGCGACGAACTGGCACCAGAAACGAGTGCAGCTGTCGGCAAGCCACGTTGTCTTGGTCAACCCTGTCCCAATCACCAAACGTCTTGTTGCTCAGAAACTCCATACATTCAGCCATGCTGGCGTACTGTATGTTTGTTCCAGTGCACAAGGTCGTGGCTGTATAGCAAATTCCCTGGCGAACTTGCTCTTGGTAGGCGGTCGTGTTTCCTCCAAAAACGGTGTTGATAAGGTTTTTCTCGTATGTTGTCTCAACGGTAAAGCCAAGCCGGCGGAGGTCCCAGTCGTAGGCGCAGATCTTACCTACAGGAAATGAATGAGCGCTAGCGTAAGTCGAGGGAGGGTAATGTGTCTGTCGAGGGGACTCCAAATTCCCTACCGTTTACTAGGCTGAAGGATAAAACAAATTTTGTTCGGGGACAAAGGGCGGATGATGGCGCAGCCTCGGGTTATTGTAGCACATGCAGCCGGCACTGTGTGCTATCATGTGCATAGGTTCTGTCATTACAGAATAAGCATGTAGGAATATGTGCAGATAAGGGACCACCTACTACTGAGTGGTTGTTGCGAGTTGGGGTTGGTGTGATATGTTGAGCTGTTTTTGACAAGATGTTTGTGCTACCAGCTAAAGCATTGTACTTCAAGTAGTGTTTGTGTCTATCTGGGTGGTTCGGCGGGCACTGGCTCTGGCACAGTCTGACGGCATGTGCCCTTGCACAATGATAGGATTTGGAAATGTTGACTTAGCAC
>NSMO01014937.1:0-10730 GCA_002588565.1 Coelastrella sp. UTEX B 3026 | reverse complement strand
AAACTTGCGTGTGTCAAGGTTCACCGGTACGACTTTTACCGTCATTCACCCGAAGGGGCGCAAGACATGGTACAAACAACGCCAGAACATGTTTGCTGGATGTAGATAACTGTGTATGTGTCGATCAGCTACTGACAGAATGCAGCGGGGGTCTGGTTGCCTGCAGCGCTCCAACATAATGCTGCTGCCAATATCCTTGGATTTGGGGTTTGAGGGTTGCGGTGATCTCTGTTGTCAGTTGAGATGTCAGCAGCGGAAAACAGGTGCTCAAACCCATTCGAAGGTTCCTGTGTGTAACATATATATATTGTTTCATATATATTGTTTCATGCTTACATTGACCAGCAAGCGGGCGGACAAAAGCAACGTGTAACCCTACCAACTTATGTAGGGCTGATGACAACGGGAGAAAGGCTGTAGCAAACAATATGCCATGAACCTAAGCATTCAACCAAGCATGCAAACTTACCAGTTCAGGGCTTGCCCAGCTGTACATGAGGCTGCCGGGGCATGATGCCAGCAACTGCTGAAGATCAACACGGCTGCTGCCAATACCGGGAAACTCAACAGACACCTGCAGCAGCAGCAGCAGCAGCAGCAGCAGCAACAACAGCAGCAGCGTGGACATTTGAAGAGTTTTGCAGAGGAGTAGGCGACACGCGGATGAAGCTGCTAGCAACTGCAGGCAGTGTCTGGATCACCTGTTTGTTCACTTTTTCAGGCAGCTGCGAATGCTGCTGCTCGGACGATTGTGGGCACTATGCAACCTTTACTCAATGCTGCTGCTGCTGCTGCCACCACTGTAGCACCGGCAGCACAACACCATCAAAAAATAGATGTGCTGACTTAGCCTTTCTACTGTCTTTTGTGCAATCACGCTGTTGGCAGCGGCACGAATCCAAGGCGGCATGGTCCAACCCACAACGGGCGCTCAAACTTCCAACACTGCTGGCCAATCATTCAGGCCAAGGCTTACTTGTTGTTCACTGTGTCTCCTGAGATTCTCCAGCACCAGCCTTGTTGCAATGGGGAAGTTGCGCTCAATGGATTCAAATGCACTGCGAGATATCACCATCACTCGGACTGTAGTCAAAGACCTGCAGACAACGCAACAAATCACAACAGAATAAACAACTGAGACACCTGAGTAATCTGTTTCTTGATTATTATTTTTTCCTGCTTTATGAATCAGAGTTCGCATGAGTAACCTCCTTTATCTTCAAACAATTCGATCATTCTGGTGTTTGTCAGGTTCGTTCAGTTAGGTCGTGATACATGCAAACAGCTCCCAAGAAACTGCGTAGCAACCCAAATGCCGGCGGAAAGATCGCAGTATAAGAACTTGAACCCCGCTTTCTAGTTTGAATGCATGCCACTGCCAACAGCATGAATGCACAAGGGGGAGACCAGCCAACAAGTTCAACTCACACCACAGAGCAGTTTACACAGCTAGCTGAGGTACCCCCTTTTGCACCTCACTGTCTCTATTTGTGGTATCTCAGTATGAAAGCTGGATACGACAAAATGCTCCCAGGCTTTGTAAGTATGCATTTGAGTCAACACACAATCCAAACAACGTGATAGCAGACCAAAATTGCCAACAGCCTGAGGTACCCCCTTCGCACCTCACTGTTTCCATTTGTGGTATCTCAGTAAAGAAGCTGATCTCGCCAAACAGCTCCCCAGGGCCTAAGACCCTGCTAGGGCCAGCATACACGTTCAAAGCCCCTCCTCCAGCAGCAGCGGCAGCAGCGTGCATATCTGGATCGTGTTCGCCCATCATGCTGTCAAGCGGGTTGAGACTTGCGAGGGATTCAGAATAGTCGCCACCCCAGTCGTAGTGACTGACAGAGGGATCTAGAGGAGACCTGTGGCAGCAGCAGCAGCATCAAGAGCAGCATATTGTCGGGGCAAAGGTCCACTCCAGAGCTAGGGATGACACCATCAACGTACTGCAGATGCCATTGCCACAACAGGTACAATTTGACTTCATGCCCAGCAAGAACATGAAAGTTTTGATATGAGAGAGAGAAGTTACAGTGGATACCTCACCATCTGGAATGGAACTCTCCACACGCATTAGAAAACCGATTGAAACCAACAAAGAAATAAGACATGATATGACAGGATTAATACACATGTGCCTAACAAGCCAAACGGTTCCTCCAGTCTTCCAGTTACGACAATAATAAACTCATTAACAGCATCCCGGGCACCCAGCACATCCACACCAAAGCTGGAAACAACACCAATAGTGTGCTGCAGACGCCAATGCCACAACATGCACAAAGTATGCATGACTTGATGCACCAACAAGGGCATAACACATGCTCATGTGTAGACCCCCCCCCCCCCCCCAGCAAAAGCAGGCAAATAAACCAGTCGAAGGCTGCTTACTTGAGCTCCACTCTTCCAGCCACGACAATGAACAGCTCATTGACAGCATCCCCGGCAGCCAGCAAATCGACTCAAGAGCTGGAAACAACACCCATAGTGTGCTGTAGATTCCATTGACACAACAGGTACACTCTGACTTGATGGCCTGCCCATCAACGGCTCATGTGTGAATAACAACAAGCGAAAAACGATAAAACCGTGGTCTTCCACCCCGCTTGACATTCCTCAACTCTTCCACCACAACAAAGAACAACTCATTGGCAGCATCCCCGGCAGCCAGCAGATCCACTCCAAAACCGCTGGTCCACTGGACACGGCACCAGTAATGTGCTGCAGACACCATTGCTGCAACCAGTGCAACCTGCAAGGGCACAACTGCTGTGCAAAACTCCACAAGTGAGACAAAAGGATAAAAAGCGCTTCAACCCCACTTACTTGAGCCCCACTCTTCCAGCCACGACAATGAACAGCTCATTGACAGCATCCCCAGCAGCCAGCAGATCGACTCCAGTTTGCACCCGAGAGCTGGAAACAACACCAATAATGTGCTGCAGACACCACTGCCACACCGAATACAATATGCCCCAACAAGGGCGTGTATGAATTTATGACTCATGTGAGAGTTCAAAAAGCATGAAAGGTGCAAAAAAACTGTGCAAACCCCACTTACTTGAGCTCCACTCTTCCAGCCACGACAATGAACAGCTCATTGACAGCGTCCCCGGCAGCCAGCAGATCCACCCCTGGCCTGAACAGCTCCAGCCGGGAGGCAGACAACAAGGCATCTAGGAACTTGCGTGGGGAACCCCTGCAGGTAGCAATGAATGTGCCAGCATACCGCACGAGCTGAGATCCTTGTAATCAGCTCAGAAGCGATATGAGAAGCTGTTTCTGAGAGGCTTACATGGCCTATGTCTGAGACAATCCAGCTAGCCTTTTGGTACATTGCGGCAGACCTTATCTTTGCCCTCTGCGGACAGTGATAGCTATATCCACTCACGACTTGTCTGATATGATTTACAGCTTTATGATGCAAACAACATGGTATATGTGTCACAACATAAATGATACAAAAATCTCTGGGCCAAAATCTGTGGTTCAATTGGCTGTGGTTGATTCTGAGTAGTGACCACCAACGGTAATTGGCGACCTGCACAGGCGCCTCCATAGTACGCTCTGTTGCTGACATACTACCACCTATTCGTCATTACTGCATCGCAGGGGACGATGCATCTGCCAGAAACATGTGTTAACTGAAGCTGTCAGATAAAGGTGTAAAGAAAACGAGGCAAGTCTGTGCTAGATGTAGGTATCAAATGCATGTGTTAAATATATGTGTTAAATGCATGTATTGCATATGCTTGGGTCAAACCATGCATGCTTGGGTGTGTGTCAAACACATGGTTTGTTGAATACATGGGCCAGATACATGTATGTGTCAAAACAGCCAGACAGCATCAGCTGTACCTGAAGAGGTAGCTTGCTCTGAGGTGCCTGAGGTACAGATGTCTCAGAATCCTGCGCCGGATTGTGGTGGGATAGATCGACAACACCTGCAGTGCAATACACAGCACATACAAGTAAAATTTGTTTTACCACTATCGTTTTATTTATATACGTATTGCATAGGAGACACTCATAGTAGAGCTCTGTGCTGCCTTACATATTGGCATAGCTGTGTTGAAGATCACAGGAAAGCACCAAGCTGCCAGCATCAACGCTTGGGCTGATGATGGTTTTGATTTTGCTGTTACAGTCCAAGGCCTTTTCATCCATGAATATTAACGACATTACATCTAGCACACTTTGGAAAACAATTGCATGCCGGAAGTGCACTGCTCAAACAGTTATCCACACCGGGGTTCATGCCTCTTGCTTTGCATGTAACGACTAACTAGTAAAAGGGCTCTGAGCCAGAGTGTAAGGGTTCTGGGCTGGGTCTGCATCGCTGCTAGGCAGCAGCACAGGTGCATGTACCTGATCATCGGATGCCTCTTGGTGGTTGAACCTGAGTCGCAGGTGCTCCTGCATCTCATCTTTCAGCTCTGGGGGCAGACGGTTGAGTGTGGTGTACGTCTTCAAGTTGCTGCTCAGATCACGGTACCTGCACGAAAGTTGTAAATGTTTTGTGAGCAAATGAAGGACAATAAAACGCATATTCATAAACGTTTGAGTTGTGGTAGGTCTAGCTGTCGTTGATACTGCTGCTTGTCTTGTTCTGCGGGCATGCAGATCTCGTTGTGGGTGGGCTGTGATGGTACTCTCGTCACAACGTAATGCTTTACACTGTGGTTTGCATTCTTACTGCAATGGCGTACAATGAATGAAAATGTTCACTGGTTGATGCTAGTGCATACGGCATCGCCAATGTATCCCCAGGCAGCTGCATCACTCCATACAATTTCAGGGTTGAGGGTCAGGACCTAATAGCCGGCTGGTTGGCTGGTCAGCTGGTCATCAAGTTCCTGCATCCTCATCCACATACCTTCCAGTCCTCTCATCATTCTTGACAACCAGCAGTGTGATCGTTCCCAGGATATACGCACCCAGTGCAATGTTGAACAGCAGAAACACACTGCAGGAAGGAAGATGTATTCAATACATCAGGCTTTGTTTTGTGTAGACAAGCTTGTGATGAGACGGATGTAAGTCGATTGCAACCAATCACAAGCAACCACATGCATCAGGCTGGCCCAATTAGCTACTGGACTGAAAGTATAGTTGCTACACTGAGATGTGAGTACGCAATTGCAACCTTCAACAGTTCACCAATGCAGCAACGATCCATGCACTGCGGATGGTAGTACTGGCTCTGCCGGCCACATGATCACCATCGTCTTAGCAAACGTCTTCAGAGAGATCTCACCACATAGGCAACGGTGGCTCCATTGACGCCAATGAAGTGCCTTCTGGTACTGCCTCTGACGGCCATATACATATGCTACCAAGCAAATAATACACATGTATAGCAATGCAAATGAGCATCTAATGTGCAAATGACACCTGGCACCAGTGCCTGACAGCAGTGCTGGGCAATGCTAACTATTTTGCTGACCTTGCTCTGTACGTATTGGCAACCATCTGTTTCATATCATGTATTACCAAGCAAGAATTTGCATCGCAAATCAGCATCGCCATGGGATGCAAATAAAACCTGGCAGCAGTGCCTGGCAATGCTAAATGTTTTGCTGACCTTGCTCTGTATGTGTTGGCAACCATTTGTTTCATATCATGTAATACCAAGCAAGATTATGCATTGTAACGCAGATTAGCATGTAAGCTGCAAAGAAAACCTGGCAGCACAGCCTGGAAATGCTAACTAGTTCTGCTGACCTTGCTCTGTACGTGTTGGCCACCACCTGTTTCATGTCATGTACTGTATCCATCCCATTCCACTCATTGCCAGCTAGCGTTGTCACTGACCAGTACAGGCTGTAGAGGTACTGCTCCGGCTGACTGACACTGGCAAACAGATCTGGGTTGCTGCAGCAGCGGCAGTCAGCAGCAGTAGCAGCACCAGTTAGCGGCAGGAGCAGGAGCAACATGCCAACATCGATGAGTGACAGTAGGTGTTGTCACTGACCAGTAGAGACTGCACAGATACTGCTGTAGCTGATCATTACTAGCAAATCAGATCTGGGTCGCGGCAAACATTGGACAGTGTACCAGCAGGGGCAGCAGCAGTAGCAGCATATGTAGCGCACATCAATCAAACACTGAACAGTGCCACAGCAAGGGCAGCAGCAGTAGCAGCAGCATATGCAGCGCACATCAATGAGACATTGGACAGAGCCACAGCAAGGGCAGCAGCAGTAGCAGCAGCATATGCAGCGCACATCAATGAAACATTGGACAGTGCCACAGCAGGGGCAGCAGCAGCAGCAGCATATGTAGCACACATCAAAGATGTACACCATAGCGGAAGATACCAGAGCTTGATGGGTAGTAATTTCAACTGATAAGGCCGCTGTGCTCAAGTGTGTTGGTTGACTAGAAACATCGGACATAGCAGATCTCAGATCTCTGATGGCTGATCTCAGATCACAGCAGCAGTCTAGTCCAAGGTATACTTACAGGCCAACCAGTAGATCTGGATCATAGCCGCCAGATCTCGCCAGGAAGTTGAACCCGCACGCCACCCAATGTGTTAGATATAACACAATAACAAGGTTACGCGCCACCGTGACTGTTAGTAGGCTGACGGTTAGGTCGTACTCCAGATAGCGAAAGAACCAGCGGACTCTGTAAAGCCGAACCTGCACACAAACAGAAGCAGCGGAGGGTATAGCAGCCGCATCCCTAGAACAGGGGAGAAGTTGCAACCAAATGTCACAAGCACAGCGGTTTCAAGAGGTGATGGCCCAATCTGTGTGGCCACAGATCCAGCGACCCATAACTGCCGTACATAGTAAGCAGTCAACTCAATCTGCAGGAGATTCACCTCACAGGAGATTTGATGTGTGATTGGTCCACGCTATATCAGCAACTTGTCACAGCTGCTGCTGCTGCTGCTGCTGCTGCTGCTGCAGAAAGGCACTCGAATGCTATCAGCGCTCAAATCAAGAATGCGCACAAAGTACTTCTAGGGGGTATGCATACCAGGTGGAGGGCCTTCAAGCATATGCTGGTCCGCAACAGATCACCTCCTGCTGCTGCTGCTGCTGCCGCTGGCACACTTGATCCCTGTCCTGCGGCTGCTGCCACAGCCAGATCGCCAGCAGCAGCACCATTGGCAACGGTGATAACACCCGCCCCATCCAGTGCTGCTGCTGCTGCTGCCACCGAAGTGTCAGCCAGCACTGCATGTCCATCTGCTGCCCCTGCTACCGCTGCTGCTGCCACTGCTGCTGCCACGCCGTAGGCGATCCAGTCAAAAGGTATAGCGGATATGAGATCTAGGGCTAGTCGTTGCCTGCGGTAGTTCCCTGCTATCGTGCTGGGTTCATCAACCAGGAGTTCATCTGTTTCATACGCAACAAAATGAGTTACCCCTGCAACGACGACACATAGCAGTGGTTTCAATTAGTCGGTACAATATATGACATGCTGAGAGCAGTGAAAAGTGCCAGCAAGCACTTGCCATATGGCACCAGCAGCAGCACCAGCAGCAGCAGCAGCAGCAGCAGCAGCATGACATATGTCCAATGCATGCGAGATGTCCACACTCGTACAGATGGCACTCAGTCGCACTGGAGCCACTTCCCAGTTTGTGAGCCTTACCTATATCAAGCATGAAGAGTGACACCAGAATGAGATCGGCACCAGCAGCAGCAGCAGCAGCAGCAGCAGCAACAGCAGCAACAGCAGCACAAACAGTGCAGAACCTCATATAAGGCCCTATTACATGTTATAGCAGATATGAGCTTACCTATATCAAGCATAAAGAGTGACACCAGAATGAGATCAAGCCAGGCCGCACAGTTGTCCAGGGTATAAAAGTGACTTGGATCTCCAAACCCTAGCTCCCATGGCACAAAGATCCCGGTAAACGCCGCTGCTCCTATTAGTAAACCCCGCCAGGCTTTGTACAGCGGGTTATTAGGGTCTATGACTCCTTGACCTAAGTTGGTTAAACCCTTTTTTAGTGCGGCGTTTGCTGTAGGGTTGTCTGATTTGCTGCTGCTGCTGCTGCTGCTGCTGCCGGCATTGGGTATGGTGCTCAAGCCCAGCATGCGTAGGAGCAACAGATCGGGCTCTGATTTGCCATTTTTTGCTGCTGCTACTGCTGGCATCCTGCTGCTGCTGCTGCTGCGGATGTTTGTTGCTGCATTGTGCAACATCTGCTTTCTGCTGCTGCAGCAAGGTGGTAGCACATGGCGCTTCAATGCTGCTGCACGCCAGGCTGCTGGCACCGGTGGCTGTAGCAGAACCGGTTTGTGCCCCTGTACATATGCGCAGCATCATCGACGTGTTTTCACGGTCCCCCAGGAGCGCGAGCATATTCAAGAGCAGCTTCATGAAGCTGAACAGTTGCACAACCAGTGCTGGTCTGGGGCTTTGGCATGCACGGCTGTTCCGCTAGCAAAAGTTCAAGTGTAACACGGTAAGTCACGAACGCGCACATTATTCTATGATAAGCGCTATCAGTGGCGGCAAGGCCGTGAGATGTTGGAGATGCATAATTCTCAACCTGGAGGGGGTTGTAGGGGTCCGGGTCCTGAATGCGTATCTGCTAGAGTTTTACATGTGTTAAGCATTACCTTGCAACCGTTTAGGCGAGCAGTTGATCCTCCTACGCTTGTCATGGCACTACGCTGTGTATTGAGCACGGGGACCACGTGACGAGGGTAGCTGCGGAATTCCGCTTATATGAGAACTATCGTGATATGTTACTACGTAAACAGAAGACGCCGCGCACAGAAGGTCCACAAAATGTTCCCGGGGCCCAACATGCACCGAAGCCCTCGTTGGCGAAATGTTGTCTGCTTGCAAGGCCAATCGTGCATGTTTTCTGTTTACCACTGTATGACCACTCATACGTCGCTGCTCAAGAAGTTCAGAGTTGCGGGCAGTAGCTGAAGCGTCGCAAGCCGTTGGTGCGCAGTTTCATTTCCCTGCTGTCGGGCGCTGGAAGTCGCAATACCACAAACAACCTATTAAAATCTTACAAACGGGACCCACGTCAGTGGCCGCATCATGCCTCGGCACACTTGGAGTAATACTGTCCTCAGTGTCGCCAGATATGGAGACACCAGCTGTAACGCCCAATGAACCGACAGGACGCACAAACGAACGCAACAGCCCCCCTTCTGTTGGGCAGTCCACATATCACTCAGTAGTTTGTATACAGTCCTCGAGTCCTTTCACTGCTCATCGTCCAGCTCCTCCAAAGCTGCTGCCACCGCCGGCATCACAGCTGGCAGCACTGGCAGCAGCGCAAAGTTCACCACAGCGCCATCAACAGCCAGCAGGGGTCTGGCTCGCCAAGGTTTCGCATCGGCGGGATAACCAGCTGGCAACCTTGGATATCTCTGACTGAAGTGGGTTAGCACAGTCCTGCAAAGCAGTATCATACATGGCATGCGGCATTAGATGCAGAGCGGTCAGCATACCAGTACAAGTCCATTGGCTCAGTTACTTCCACACCAATACAATCAGTATGCTTGCATACACAGTGAAAGCAGAGGTTTGGCATCAGCACGGTAACCAGCTGGTAGCCTTGGATACCTCCCACTGAATTGTGAAAGTATAGAGCCATGCAACAGATTAGATGCGCTGGCAAGAGCTGCAGTGTCTGACATGCATGGGGGTCGCCACCCAAAGGAGTCTTGGGCTGCTCATGACAAAGCTCTGACAGGCTCTGACGCTGAATTGTGGCAGCACATTCCTTCAGTCCTGCACAGCATCAGTGATAAATGAGACAAAATTCATCAACCAAACTTTGACTTGAAGTCGATTGGATGAGCTTACAAAGCACCTGCAAGATGAATGAAGGAAGCCAAGCGGACTTGCCATTGTGAGAGGCCAGTGCACGGTACCAGCTGGCAATGTCTGTGACTTCCTGGTTCAACCAGTTCACTTTAAGTTAAAGTGAATCTCAGCCTACAGTCCTTTGAGGGACCAACAAGGTACAAATGTTGAGTTTGGTTTGGTTTTTCTGAACTGACTATGTTCTAAGCCTAAAACCAGGACAGATTTTGAAATCAATACTATCGGTTTCCGAGGAGTCTTCAGCCAGGCTTTCCCAAACCCCTCAGTCCCTCCCAGTCTCTCAAAGTCTGCCAGAGTCTTCTCATGTTTGCCTGCTATGGTGAATAACAGAGTGATAAAGCTGACTCTGATGCCAGAGTACGATCAGCCCGGTTTTACAATGGTGGGCAATTACAAACTGACGGAAACCAAAACAGGCTGTCAGCCGGTTGCCCTGCAGCACTGTGAGCACCTGGAGAGTTAGTTTCACTACCGTTCGCCAGGAGATGGGTCCATCCTTCAACAGCAAACACCAAACGAGTGTGAGCACAAATGCGAATACCAAAAGGGAGTGACGATCCACCGTGTGGATATCACTGCTGACACAACCAAACCAAGATGGTCCATAGACCATTAGCTAATCCCAGGTTGTACCTGTAAGCTCTCATTTCTTTGGCAATTTGCAGTGCTTCCTCCAGTGTGCTGTGCCCCTTGGCCTTCGCATGATGTATCAGGTCCGACTCGAATGTGGATTCATGGATGAGCAACGTAGCGCCACGTCCAGCTTGAACCAATGCAGCGCATGGCCGAGTGTCACCTGGCGACAATGAAATACAGTGTGTAATGTGAACAATTACAGGCTGGGAATGCTAGATGCCGATGTAGATTCATGGATGAGCAACGTAGCCCCACGTCCAGCTTGA
>NSMO01014936.1:0-10728 GCA_002588565.1 Coelastrella sp. UTEX B 3026 | reverse complement strand
ATCATCAACCTATGGTCCAAGTAGTCTAAAGCCCTCGGATTCATCATGCCTACATCTGCTGCGTTGTTGGCTTGTTCTAGCAAAGGTGATAGCGGGTCCTCTGATGGTGAAACAGCTAAGGGATCAATGCCAGCCACTTCTCTGCCTCCCAACCTGCAATTGTGCCCGCATAGCATCAGCAGCAGCATGTGCCAGCTCTGACACACACTGTGCTGGGTGGAAACTTCCCGTGAGCACGGTCAGACCCTTGAATTGCTTGCAGTCTGTTTTTGCTGCATTGTTGGCCACCTGAGCAGCTGCTGCAGAAAGGCCTATTGATACTCCAGACAAGTGCATACCCAAGCCCTGTGCCATGTCAATCAAGAAACCCCACAACAGAATCAGTGATAGCAACTGTCCGCCAAAGTGCGATGTAACCGCACCTGATCAGCTGCTGCACAAAGTCCTGTCTGTGTTCTGGACTAAGAGTATACCCAAGGCCCCTTGCCAGCCCAACCACGAGGTCCTTTTTACTGCTGATTCCGGCTTCCAGATGGCTGAGCACGTTCTCCAGAAGCCCGAACCTTGTGCTAGGGACCATGAGCGGCAGGGACAGAGCCACATCATAAGCCCTGGGAAACATTTGGGTGAACCAGCTGGTGGCTTTCCCAGAGGGATCCGCTGCTGAGTGTTGGGTGAGCCATTTGGACATGACAGCAGCGGCGTCAACAGCTGCATCACTCATGAACAACATGCCGCACCTGCATGCAATGTAAGGAGCACATTTAGCAGTGTCAGTCTAGGCCTGTATGTTTGAGGGGTCGGCAGTTGGGTTGCTGGCTGCGCCATTTGAACAATAGCTGAGTCGACCGCTGCATCACTTATGGACCCCCCCCCCCCACTGCAGCCAACCCTAGAATGCATTACGGGCTCGAAGCAACACATACAGGGCCAACCTATCAAGGCTGTCTATGCAGCCAACTTCAGTGAGACTATGATGCCTTAGTATGTGTGTTGTTAGACTCGAAGCAAGCCTTGCTTCATATACATAGGAGGGCTCACCTAGATACAGTAGCTGGCGAAGCATACGCCAGGCTGTCGCACTCGAATATCAGGTTAGCATTGCTGCCAAATTGTATCCTCTCTCCGTTAGGCATTGTCAACAGTCTGTTGTCATCCAGAACACTGTTGAGTGACTCAATCCATTCAGGGTCGACATCGCCATCACACACTATCCAACTGCGTTGCTCAGAAGGCTCTTGCACAACCTGCATGATGTGGAAATGTCAAGCAAGCAGAGCTGGTGAAGGAGGGCACACAGTTGCGCCTGCCTCATTCACTGCTGGTGTAAGAAGCGACTTAGGACCTCAGTACATTCAGGGTCATCACCTTCAACACAACCAATCCAACTGCAATTGCTCAGAGCATGGCGTGAACAGGCCGAGCAAGCACGATTGGTAACAGCGGGCAACACATGTCTCCTGCGTCATTCAGCATTGGTGTTAGCTCTTGCTAGCTGATTACAACACGACCATGTGGCTACACAGCCCTTAAAACGATATCAATATATATAAGCTACCCACCAGCCATATCTCTATGGTCATCGGCCCCATGTCCAATTGCAGAGGCGGGAATCAACAACAGCCGAAGCATTTAGCGATGCTACAAACACAAAATGGTCACCAACCTTCCTGGCTGCAGCTGTCAGTACGCCGTCAGTCCACTCCCTCGTGTCCAGATTCAAGCTGCCTAGCAGCTGCTGACGTGGCATGGCCTTGGGGTTCATGCGGTATACGTGTGGCTTAACGCCGAGCTTCTCCAGGCCATGCTCTAGAACCTGCAAGCAGTTGATAGGGTTCAGAGTGTTGTCAGCTTTCGGCTGTCAACACGAGCAAATGACCACCTGCTGCGGGTGGTTGAGGGCAAACAGATAGCAATTATGGTTGCCGGGGTAAGAAAACTCAGCACAGCAGGCCAAGTTTGAGACAGCCAGACAGCAAGCATCAGATATGGTTCAGACACCATAGGTCTCAAGGCTCACGTGCACCCAACCCTTTTGGGTAGCCCTACTACATGCTAGCGGAATACTGTTCTGAGCAATGCTCTGATGGCGTAGACTGTATCCAATCAGGCACTGCAACTTTAGCTGCCATAATGTGCGCACCTGCCAAAGAGTTGACTTGCCGCTGCCAGAAGGTCCCACGATGATAACACCAATACGTTGCTCACAGGCCAAGTGCAGCTGCAGCATCCGCTCCACCTGCAAGTAGGTGTAATACCACTTGAGAACGAAGAATGAGGACATGCCTGCAAGCAATTTGTGCCCTTTTGCATGCAATCAGTCTCATTGGACACATGTCACAGCGACTAGTGAGTGTATACAGCGCTCAGGCAGCCGTGAAAGGCCAGCGCCGCATTGAAGAATGTTTCTCCTGATCCCTGGCTGGCAACAAAAGAGAATGGCTCATGGTTGGTACACCTGCAGAATGTAACTAACCAACCAACTGTGGCTGGGCCCCTAGTCCCATCCCCCACCTGCTGGGCGGTGAGTTTGAGGCCGATATCAGCTGCTGCCTGATGCAGTGCCGTCTCCAGCTCTGGATTCGTAGAGTCGCTGAGAGGTGTCCCGGGGAATATGTCGCCCAGCAGACCCCTGAACCTGCCCACATCTTCAAAGGTGAGGGTGGGAAGCTTTGTAGCACAGACTGCTCGAACCACAATGGCGGTCTCTGTGTCACGGTCTGGTGTTGCTGGACCTTTCTGTTCTTTTCGGTGCTGCAAGCAGCACGCGAGGCATACAAAGACAGGCAGGAGTAACAAGATGCTGATACACCAGTGTCCAGCCAACTTTGACAGATAAGTCCGACTTGACCAAAGTCCAGTGAGTCAAAGGATAGTTGCATGCAATTGACAGTCTCTTTGTGCACTGGGCTGTAGCAATACTGGTAAATCTGACTTGTTCTGATGTCGCATCAGGTTCAGTGTTGTTGCTGTCTCTTCCTATTGACAGTATGATACCAATTGCCCGGGCTTTAGCTGGAACAGCTACTATCAAAGCATGCATATACGCAAGCCGCATGCATGCTAGCTGCCATCCAGCACTCGGCCAGGGAAGACGGCCCCTGATGTTGCGGCTAGCCGGAGTCCGCAGATATAATCCCCCCAGCTGACACATGTAGTAAACTCAGCTTTTCAAGCATCATGCTTCTCAAGCGCCCGAGCACACACCTGTCGTAAGAGCTTGCCAGCTGCACCTAGGCACGCCTTGAGAGCCCTTAAGCCCCAGTCATAGTGCTGCTGTCGTGATAAACCCTCCTTTGACAAGTTAAACAGGGACACCAGCTTGGAAGCCAGAGCTTTTGAGGTTGTGAAGCCTTCGCTGGCTAGCAGTACCTCAGCGATCAGGTCATTGTCAGGCACTGACATGGCGATCGGCCTACATGTAACACATGATGTTGGGGGTACGACGGTTGACGAGCTCCGAAGGACATACGGAGCTAGCTTGTGTTCCAAACTGCTCTGGGCTAAGGTGCGGATGCGTGCGTGCCCGGCTCAATGCAGTGGCTGATGGATTTGGGCCCTGTAATTCGGCACTGATGGCGCAGCAAGCACCCAGCCGGCCCTGAGATGTCAGAGACTCCCAGCCAAAGCTCAAAGCTCAAAGCAAACTATCTATCTGGCTGTGAAAACAAGGCCCAAATCTCAAGGCAAACTGTCTAGTAGATGTATCTATCTATGTGGCTTGCAGACGAGAACGCACGCACCTAAACATCTGCTTGAGGTTGTCAGGCAGCTTAGACCGCCCCCCGTATCCCTTTCCAGCAGGGTTCAGTGTTACGAACACCCCAGCAGCTGGGTTGACATCGACAAGCTTGCCCATGAAGGACATCTGCTTTGACCCTTCTTTCAAGGCAGTCTGCATATGCAACAAATGTTGACAGTGTTCATTGTGCATGGAAGCGGCATGGGTAAGATGTTGGGCTCAACAGCGGAACTGGCCCAAGAAACTGGCTCCTAACTCTACTGCTGTGCAACTGGTGTCATTCATAGGAGAAAACTACGCTTGCTGCTAGCACATGTGCAATCGTCTCCTGGCCAGCCTTTAACACAGCACAACCACCACAATGGAACCAAGGACAAGGAACTTGGTTTCGAATGCAGACTATACCAGGTGTGCTTGCAGAGTTGCAGCAGCTCGGTACATGACTGCCATCACCTGTATAGCTTGCACTTGCTGACTGACAGCATTGACAGCATTGCAACTTCTCTCTATACATAACAGGTGTGCTTGCTAAGCTGACTAGCTCTGTACACTACTGCCTTCACCTGTATGGCTTGCACTTGCTGACTGACTGCACTGAGCACATCCTCCTGTAGTCTGTTGAACTCGTCAAAGCAGCCCCATGCCCCGCACATTAGCAAGCCAACGAAGATGCGACCCATAGAGCGGAAGTCGAACTCTTCATCACAGTTGAAGACCAGAACCTGATGGAACAGACAGACAGCATAAAGCCTAGTCGCCACGGAGCTTTGCACATGGTTGGAGTGTATTTGTTGGAGTGTCTACAACATCCTTTCACATAAAGTCGTGTCGGGCCAATGCCCGTGGCAGCCTTAGTCAGTCTCGTTTGCCACTGACCGTATCATTCAAAGCAGTGAAAGTTTGTTCATGTGATTTTGCTTCTCTGATGAAGTATCCTCACTAAAGCAGATGCTGGAAGCTTAGCCCTTTGTGGTGTAATATGCTATTGGATTGCCACAGTAAAGTGTCCACTACAGTGCCATTAATGGAGCCAGATTACAAACTATTAGTATACAGACACTGGAACCATCTACGGTTGCGATACAGCATACATAGCATATTCCTAATGCATCTTTGAGTCTGCAAAAGCACGCCCCACCTGTCTAGCCAGTGCTTGACCCAGTGCTTTGACTGATTCCGTCTTGCCAGTTCCTGCAGGGCCATATGGGTTGCCTCCATAACCAAGGGCTAATGCTTGAGTCAGCGTCAGAAAGCATCTGAACAACAAACAGCATGAACAACACTTAATACTTCATCTCTTGCAGCGCAGCCGACATGGCGTCTGCATGCCGACTGCAGATGCCAGCATTCTCAGGCAAATACCAGTCAACCAGGTGCCACACGCAAAACATCACAACTTTCTCACTCGCCGTGAACATGAACAAATTGCGCTGTGACCGCAGCAGGATGTGGTCTGGTACATGAAATCTTCCCAACAGCTGCATGGCAATGCTGAGCAGCGCTGTTAGCAATGTCAGAACATGGATTGTGGACTCACATGCGTGAACCCTGTCACACAATGTCATACATTTCTCTCAAACTTGCGCTAGCGCTTTTCAGGAAGTGCTACGTGGAGTTCAGTGTTTCATAGAGCTGTAGACTGACAAGTGTTTGGTACCTGTCAGTGAGAGGAGTGACAACCAGCTTCGGTGCGTTGCCTGTGTACTCCCAGGTATAACTGAGGGTGGCTTCAGCCATGCACACCGACACACCACCACCCTGGACACAGGACAGCAGCAGCAACGGCATTTCAAACGAGAGGCTGCGGGTATGCTACAATTGGAGCGATGACGATGACAATGTATAGCAATCCACATAGGATGCAACAAAGCAGGATGCGCATAAAATTGCCCTGAATGCGCGTTGAAAATCGGGACATGAATGCACAGATCAAGCCTAGTTTTCTGCTAACTGCGATGACTCTCCCAGCCCTTTCAGCAGTACCGCCCAGGACTAGTGCAACTGCAACTGACTTCTATTGCAGCATGGCAGCTGTGGACTGGACTGAAGCTCCGTGAACTTGGCATCCGGCAAACAGGTGTGTCAAACAATTGTCAATTTGAATCTGCACATGGCCTCTATGCTACCAGTCTATTCTTACGCACTGCTGTCAAAACTACAGCAGGCTGGCAATGCTGCAGTAATGGATGCAAGGGCGGGCCCACTGTACATGCTGCCCATGACACCAACAACTACACTGAGAGTAGCAACCATGTACCTTGACATGTACAAACCTGTTCAGCGTAGTATCGCAACTGCCTAGACCATGCCCAATCCTCTGGGGTCCTGGGAGGCCCTTCCCCTCCCTCCCCAGACACCAAACCCTCCACCACATTGCAGCTATGCATCAGGTCAATGATGAGGCCTTGCTTCTTCAGCTGCAGCAAGTTGTGGTTGCTGCAGTCCTTGGATGCAAGGGCTGTGAGTTCTTGGCGAAGTTCTGAGGCAAGTTGGGGCAGGCTGCCTGACTGTATTGCGGCCTCAACCCTGCATGAAAGTCATTCAAGGATCGTGCTTGGGGCGATTTGCTGCGGGCCAGCTGCATGTGCTGATTGCGGTTGCTGGGTTGAGCCACTCGCAGCATAACAACGGCAGATTCCTGGTTGCACACACCCCCGCAACATGCACAGCAACTGCAAGGCACCATCACGTGCCAATGTTCCTTGGACGCCGGGAATGTCAACACAAACGAGCTCACCTCTCCGTGAAATGCAGTGCATGGTACAGCCCAAGGACTTGTGCAGGTGCCTGGCTGAACGGGTCACTGAGGGCAGCTACTCCTGACAAGTTTGCTTGCAGCGTTGACCGCATGCTACCCGTCAATTGATCCAACCAAGCCTCTATCGTGTCGGTGACCTGCAAGGCATCATTACAACAGCAAGACCAGGGGCTTCATGGCAAAGACACAAACCATCGCTACACCATTGCCATTAAGCCTTCTCATGATGTCAGGCACCCAGGAAAGCTTCACATGGGCTAGCATGGCTGCATGTGATGCTTCTTGCTGTTCCAAGCAGCAGGATTCATGTTGGATCAGTTGCAAACTGTTCAGCTTTCAGTGTTGCTTGGACTTCCAACTGCCTATAAGTTGGCAATACATGCTAGCACCGACATAGAAGTGCATAAATAATTCAGAACCGAACGTAGAGTTATGTGGTTGGTATGTTTGTAGGTGACTGCTTGCTGCAAATTACCTTGACTTGCGATGAGAGCTCCACTGACTCCCCCTCTGCCGATGACATTGCAACAATGGAGCCCTGATCCTGGGAAAACCGCACCTGCATCAACATAGGAATGCACCAGAATAGATGACCTAACACTACTCACCCCTTTGGGGGGCGAATGGCCAGTAGGGTGGGTTAAGATGCCCTGCCGTCATATCGCAGGTGTTGGCTGCAATCAACAAATGCAGGTGTTCAAGGTGACGACTTGTGCTTAGCCCACTCATTAATCCCCCGTTGCACACAGCGGCCAAGCATGTGACCGGCAGTCGCGCCAGGCAGCGAGTTCCAGCTGTGAACGTATGCCATCCAATCTGGTTCCCAGTCTGACAGAGTCAAAGTACACAGCAGTACGCAAAATCCCTCAGGCGCTGTTGAAGCATGAGGCTCATTAGAGGGTTGCAACTTCTCAACAGCTGTCTTAAGACACGCATACATGCACAAGTACCGGCTTACCCTGTGTATGCCAGCAAAAAGCTTTCTAAGGTGTGTTTGTATGACTCCTAAGCTTGCTGCCTGCCCAAGGATCTCCAGCAAATCATCATCACCAAGAAAGTAGAATCTGCAGGCTCAAGGTACAGCAATGCTCGATGGAGCAATGCTCAATGGATAAGGGCAGGCATGTTTGTTCCTGTTTGGACCCATAGAACACCTCAATGCACACCTGGGAAAACTGGCTCATGCGGCAATGCTCAAAACCATGGAAGCACACGTCAGTCTGTCATACGCTATTTGGACTGACAATTTGGTGTCTCTTTCTCTCTGCAGCAAGCCTATCGTGCTTGGATACTACTGGCAGCCCCTGGGTGACAAACATACGATTGGTATCCAATGCATTGGTATCGATTCCACAGCATGACACACCTGGGAAAAGCCGCCCTCTTTTCTTCCAGGTACTCTGACAGTGCTCTTTGGCAAGCATCCAGCTGAGCAGCCATGCTTGTTAGGCGAGCCAGGACCCCAGGAAGATCTGCTAATGACACAACCTTGCCAGACGCCTGCAAATGGCAGTCAAACGCACACACATGTTCCAAGACACGCTTAGCAGTGAAGGAAAGCCGCAGGTTTGAGAAGACCGGCGCTGCATGCACTCACAAGCCTACACGTGGTATCCAAGCAAGAGCAAGTGGATAGGCTGCTCGTGGCGGTGAGGATCATCAGCATGTGCTGAGGACCGTGGCTGCTAATGCTCAGAAGCCTGCGGGTCTGGTTCCAGGAGGGACAAATGATGGAAACGCGCATGGCAGTGAGGAAAAGCTTCATGTGTGATGACAAAACAGAGCATCTGCAGACCAGTCCCTCAGAGAGCGATAGACACCATTTAAACTATTGGTGTGACAAGTCCAAGCAAAGGTATTAGTAGGTGGAAGATGTAGGTGGCTATGATAATCTCACAGCACCGGGAGTGCGTCGCGCTTGTGATGACATACTAGTGCACCTGCACACGCTCAGAGAGCAGACCAGTCTCTCAGACAGCCATAGACCCCATTGGAGGCTTTGATGTTACGAGATCAAGCATAGGTACTTATGGGTGATATTGTGCTCATGGCGTTGAGGATGCAGGGCATGTTTGATGACAGACTAGTGCACCTGCACATGCTCAGACAGCATTAGACGCCACTAGAGGCTTTGATGTTGCGAGATCATGTGCTCATGGCGCTGGGAATGCGCTGCACGTATGATGACAGACTAGTGCACCTGCATCCGCCCTGATAGCCTTGGACTCCTTTTTGGAGTCAATCAGTGGCCTGGAGTGAGATGTCCATGCTGCCAGGTCACAGCTCCAGGTAAAAATCCGGCAGCCGTCAGCCAGATGTCGCCTACTAGCCAGTGCAAGGTTGAACCATTGAATGAATGAATGGACGAATTCCGCCTAGCTCTTTCAAAAGAGTGCTAGGGGAAGTTGGGGAAGGTAAATGTTTGTGTTGAGGTCCACCTGTACGACTTTACATTCCCTGCCGCAACAAACTCTTAAATGGTTTGGATTCCAATGCTTATACCCCAAGCATGCCTACCCACCTCAAGTTGTGCCATGATAGACCTAAACTCCCCATCCACGTGTCTAAATCTCCCAGCTACAGCAGGTAACGCGCCTCTGCTGAAGATAGGAGCCAGGTAGAGCCACCTCCTTTGGATGCCTTGGAGCAGAGCTAGGCCCTCCAGCAATGTGGATAGGCGGGTCTCCCAGGATGCAACTTCATCCTGCAAATGCACCACCGCCAACTGCTTATATAGTGCAAACATGCCTCGATTCGTGCTCACAATAAGATAACGTTGTTAGGCAAGTAGAGGCTCACAACAAAGTAACGGTGTACGGCAAGTAGGGCCACACTAGCCTCTGTCGTTGGTCGGAAGACCGCACCCACAAAACAAAGCCACAATGCACATGACACGGTACTGTGCCATGCGAGATGTCACTACTTAAACATTTGATACTGGTGTGATATCTTCAAGCTAGCTAGCTATAGCTAAAGCAACAAGGCCCTGATGGCACCTCGGTTAGCGTATTTACTGGTCTATACCAGCAGCACCTTACAATCGCCCACTTGTTTGGCCTGGCTGGTACCAGCGAGTACATCAGAACCTGTTGGCTCTGGGTTCCCCACCCAATGCGCCAAGGCTTGCCCATCTAGATCCAGCAGCTGAACCACCGGTGCCTGCTTTCAACATACTTGTGTTATGTGCCTCGAAAGTGCCTCACCTTGAACATATGGTAGTACTGTGATGTCTTCAAACTGGCCACAAGGCTCTGATGGTTCCCCAATTCACTCAGCACCTCTGACCATTCCTTTATCAGCGGCACTCTACCGCCACCTGCTTGCTTGGACCCAGCTGCCACAGCATTGGCTGACTTGTCTGTGTTGGCTACAAAGGAGAACATGCGTTGGAGCGCCCAGAGTTTGAGCTCTGTCAGGGCTTTGCGTATCAGTGCTTCACCTTGCGCCTGTGAGTAACATCACATGATATTCGTCAGTGATTTGCAGATTTCACTCGTCTCGTATCGCATATCGCATCCAGACTTTGAAACGGAAACAGGAGGTGCTGTGAATGGGGTCTGGGCGTTGCAAGTGGAAAAGGGTGCATAATGTAAGCAGTCAGATACCGAGCCATACATTCACATTCACACCACGGAAAAGCATCAGGCTGCAGGTAGGACACTGCAAGGTTCAAAAGCCCTTGAAAAACAAAAAATGCTCCTCACCATGGCATCAAGGGACTTGATTTGCTGCTGGTTTGCAATGATAGCATCAGCTTTGTCTAAATAGTGTGCCAGTGACACAGTTTCTTTGGTCAATGAGCCAGCTTTGAAGCCCAGTAAGCCGAAGAGTTGAGCCCAGTGTGTGTCTTCCCAGTTTATGCCTCGCATGCTGGTCTTGAGGAATGGCAGGCACCGCCTGGATACAACATACATGAGCAAAAGATGTTGTACTTTGGCCACTCTGTGATTGTCCATGACCTGGCAAACCCTTTTGGTAGGCAATCAACCCCACAAGCCCTGCTGCTGCATGCTTGAGTGTCAATGTAACCAACAGTAGCATGCACACCTGTATGTGTCAATCTCTTGCAGCAGCACCAGAGCGATGGCAGCCTTCCCGGGGTCTTGAGCAGAAGCTCCACTGCAGGTACCCTCCCATTTCGTCAAGAAGTCCTCTATTTTCCACACCTACAGACCAACATGCCGTACACAGACACAGGCCATTACATTTGTCACACACAGATGCGGTT
>NSMO01014935.1:0-10743 GCA_002588565.1 Coelastrella sp. UTEX B 3026 | reverse complement strand
GGGACCAGCCAGCCCTGCCAAGACTGAATGCCCTCGCCTCTGTGAGGTATGCATCCTAGACATAACTCCAAAGCAAGAAAGGGTGCTTTTGCAGTCCCTTGTATTTGTTTGGGGACCAGCCAGCCCTCAGCAACGAGCCACGTACTTACCGAATGTAGAAGTGGCTCGCCACCCGCCCTAGCTCTGTAACATACATGTTTCCAGTCCTTTCATCAAAGACTGCCATCTTCGCCGCTGCTAGCTGCTTTGCTGCATTGATGATTAACTCACGCCCATAACTGACAAGTGTGGGATCAGCCTGCGGGAAGAGTGAGGTAAGGCACAATGTAACAACTCTACACCTGTTGTTGGGCACAGGGGAATAAACGAGCATACATTTACGCAGGACTGCCATTTGCAGGCTATCCACAGGCTATTGGCCGCGTGGCAAATAACCGTCTGAGGTGGTGAAAGTATCCACAATGTAACTTGCTTCTCTCGTAATAAAAATCCAAACAGCTGCGTTGCAGGAGCCACAACAACTTGCTAACGGATGCGAAACCTTATTTCACACACTTCTAAGTTGCTGGCTAGTAGCTACTTAATACTGATGCCATAAACCAGGTGAGTCATTGTCATGCAGCACCAGCAGCAAAGGACCCCTAGAGGATATCCGGCAGCTGTTATTGCTATTCTTGCGCATACAGGGGCTGCTGAGGCCACTGAACAGTCAACAACTTATTGCCTATACCGTTTCATATCCTGCCAGTGTTCCCCAACTGATTACGCTCGCTAGTAGGATGCTTAAAGCTGACGCCATATACCAAACAATTCTACTTCATCCAGCCACCAACAAAGCACCCCTGAAGGATATGCAATCCAAACTGATTATGACGCTCACCAGCAGCTGTTCGTAGCTAATGCCATACACCAGCGGATTCTTGGTCATTCTGACATATAGGTATGTGTATGCCAGCCATGCCACGGCCTCTTTCACGTTGGTGACAGTACCAAGCACCAACTCGGCGTTGAGATTGTCTGGTAGCAGGGACTTGAACTGGGACTCGATGGGCACAGCGTGTGTGAGCATACCTGCACAAAGCAGCACATGTACAGCAGCACAAGAAGTGTGTGAGCATTCCTGAAAGCAGCAGATGTACAGCAGCATAAGAGGCTCCCGCCCCTCGCACCCAGCTAAATAGTGCTAAGGAGCGCAGCTTATTTGCCACTTGCCCGAGATACGTTGCAGATGTTAGTTGAAGATAGCGAAACCGTCTTCCAATAAAGATGATGTATTCAAAGGCAACTCAGCATGTTTGCATAGTGGACTTGTGATCAGTGACACCTCATTGCAGCGTGTGATTGCCAAAAGATCAGGTCTATTCGCGATCTGATGCAAAAGTTGAGGTCTATTTGCAGCTCAACATCATGAGCACGGGCTCAAAAGCTGCAGCGGCAAACAAGGCCTGGTGATGATGATCTGCAATTTGTGAATTGGCCTGGTGATTTGCAGATGCGGCCTGAATAAGCCAGCTGAAGACAGCACCACGAGCGATACTATCCAGTAGTCAGTGGCAGGGGCGAAGCCGCCCGGTACAGCCTTGCAGTGCCAGAAGTGGACTGTGTATTTGAGCGGCGAAATGTATGCACCACTAAGTGAGCCACTAAGTGAGCCACTGAGTGTGCCTGATACCCAGCAGCGCAGCAAATTACTTGTGGGACTGAGCCTTGGAATGTATGCAGCACTAAGTGAGCCACTAAGTGTGCTTGATACCCAGCAGCGCAGCAAAGTATTTGTGGTGGGGCTGAGCCCTGGAATGTATGCAGCACTGAGTAATCCAAGTGCCTGATTTGCAGCGGCGCAGCAAAGTATTTGTGGGACTGAGCCTCGCAATGTATGCAGCACTAAGTGAGCCAAGTGTCTGTTACCTAACATCACAGCAAAATACCGCAAGTAATACTTACCCAGGTAGTGTGCCAGCTTGCTGTGTGCTGTGATGATGGTGGCCTCTCCACTCGTGTCAAATTGAGGTCGGCCCGCACGACCAAAGATCTGCTGGACGTCTAACATACCGAGCTCGGTAAAGGTACCTTTCTTGGCATCATATACCTGTAGGGAGGAAAGCACATCCCCACAACACCATTGACATGTAGGATGTAACACGCACAATGTGGCTACTAGAGTTTCATGGCAGATGCGGAATGGACAGCAAAGACGTCTGAAAATGCTGCAAGGGATTACCAACATGACAGACTTGTTTACAGCATGTAGAGATTGCCTGAAATGTCATCTGGTTTGTGCACCTGTGGAAAAGAGGGCACACCCCAACATGGCAGGCCAAACCCTCGTAGAGAACTGCATTGCATCAACGAAAGGAAACGCTGCACAGAGCTGTGAACAAGGACGCACCGTAAGGCACACCACCATGCAGCAGAAGAGCAGATCTCCAGGTGATTCAGAGATCTTATATGACGTTTGAAAATCTTATATGTGATTTGATTCAACCGCTCACCTGTGTGCCTTTGATGATGACTGTATGAGCCGGCAAGTTGACACCCCACGCCAATGTGGCAGTGCACACAAGTACCTGCCAAGACAGTAGCCACGGAGCGGTACAGTGCAGTTCAGATAACAGCTGGATAAGTGCAGTGCTTGGCTCTTGATAGCTGCATTACACAATCCAACTCTGGGAGTGTGCACAGAAAACAACCGAAATATGCCTGCCGACTGCCACATGTTAGTTTTGCAAGACAGATGGAGTCTGCAGCTTTTAGTGGTTGGAACCTGTATGTTGTAGTAAGATGTCCATTTGTAGTGAGGATTGTATTTGAGCCCTGCACCATGGTTAGTAGCCGCATTGATAGCCGCATACAGCTGGATACAGCACTGGTACCATGCGGCTGTAGCTGCTTGCCAGCATGTGATCAGTCACTCACAGAAAGACACCAATCTGATCTCTTCCCACCTTGATGAAACCATCTGAAAAGAGCCTCTCTGTGAGTGTCCTGTCACCGCGTAGCATGCCAGCATGATGAATGCCAATGCCAGACAAGAACAGCTCCTGCAACTCCCGGTTCCGGGACCTGGAGTGACCAGCAAAGCACCCAGCTCAGTTGAGGAGCAGCATGAGTATAACGACGATGTGCACGATATACAACAGACAATCAGATCACACGCACTGCGTGTGCCCAGCCAAAGCAAGACACAACAGGCAAGTCCGGCCGCAGGCTGGCTGCGCTGAAGCAAAGGGCATCTCTCTATTCCGTACACGCAGGACTGTGAGCCACTGGCAGATTGACGTGCACCTCTATCTGTTGAAACTATAGCTGTCAGTTACGATAAACTGTGATAGTCGCTACTCGAACACAGTAGATTTTGAGTAAAGCATGAAAGAATAAGACATGGTTGCCAGGCAAATGCAGCTGTGCAGGCAGCCAGAAAGCGTAGCACATCAAGACGCAGACTGGCTCGGCTATGACACACATGTAGGCTCGAGTTGCAAACCCTTAGAATCTTCAACATAACACAAGTCTTTTGAAACCACACAACTGCCAGCAAAGAACTCTGGCTATGCTGTTCAACGCCTGCTGTTCGATTGTCCCCAGGTAAGTCAAGACCCAAACCCACAGTTGGACCTTACTTGTTAACTTCCTTGACAAACAGTCCTCTCTTTGGGTCTCCATCTTCTGTTTCAAACAAGTGCACCTCGCCGGCTTTTGCAGCCAGGTCTGCCAGTACGCGACCCGTCTTGCCGGTGTCTTTGCGCGAGTGGACGAACACCATAACCTGATGGCCACGCTTCAAGCTGTCGACCACCTACACGGGTCAAACACACCACAAAGTGCAGACTGACTCAGCAGCAACGACCAACAAAAAGCCTAAGGCATTGGGGATTGATGAAGCTGTGTCTCTAGAATGCAGCTAGTCTTGCCGGTGTCTATGTGGCAGTCAACAAACACCATGCCCTGATGGCCACGCTTGAAGCTGTCAACCACCTGCAAGGGTGGAAAACACCACAAAGTGAAGACTGACTCAGCAGCAACGGCCAACAAAATGACGAAGGCATCTGGGATTGATAAAGCTGCGTCCAAAAAATACAGCTAGTCTTGCCAGTGTCTTTCTGGCAATGAACACAGACACCACGACCTGATGGCCACGCTTCAAGCTGTCGACCATCTGCAAGAGTGGAAAACACGACAAAGCGCAGACCAAATCAGCAGCACTGACAAAATGGGAGATGCATATGACTTTGATGAAGCTGTGTCTCTAAAATGCAGCCAGGCTTGCCGGTGTCTGTTTGGGGAGTGAACAGACACCACGACCTGATGGCCACACTCAAGGCTTTCAGCAACCTACATCAAGTAGAAATCAAGCACAGTTCCTCTAGTCGCTCTGACTCAATGACAAGTTGGTAAGGTGTGACTCAGGTTACTCCACAGCCAGATGAGCCAAGATTCGACCAGTTTTTCCCCTATCCAAACTGCCAATGTTGGCCGGTAGCATAACTTGAGGGCCACGCTTCAGGTGTCAACGGCCTGTATTGGACTATACAGGGATGTGAGATAGCACAGATATTGTGATTATGTTGTTTGTGAGTCTTGTCGGCCTGCACAGGGTTGACTTAGCCTTGTTGAACAGTACAACAAAGTGAACATGTGACAACCCTTCCATTTGGAGAGGCCAGGAACTGCTAGCCAGCATATATCACAGATCTTGCTAGCACAATACCCACTGTATACACTCGCATGCTCACAACGTTGCCTGATACGACTGCTAGCCACTTTACCAATTGGGAGAACAGGTGGACACGCAGATACACAACATCAGCTACTCTCAGAATGCAGTGGGATTGCAACAAACCAAACAGCAGCAGCATAACTCAGGTTCAAATCCTGCCCGAGGCACCAGTGAATTCGCGATTACAAGGCAAGATACCTCAAAAGACATTCGCTGGCTCGCTGGCTGCTGCCGAGGAAAGCGGTTTACAACCAGTTTTCTAAGACTGCCTTGCCCGGCTATCCTGCAGCCAGACCATGGGCGTACCTTGTCATAACATATCTGGTTCATCATGTTGTTACGTGCTGTCATGTTGGCAATGGTAACGCCTGTGAACGTCATCTGTAACGGAACAGGCCTGCATGGCACACCACAACATGTGTTTACAAATCTGTCATTGTCATTGACGGTAGAGTGATACACTGTCAATGACAATGACAGTGAAGTAGTAAAGTAGTAATACAGGAGTTGATAGTACTCATGAATACAACAGCAGACACATTCACAACTTGCAAGGCCATCAAGAAGCAGATGCTGTCTAGCACGTAATGAATCCACACATTGTGATGCCTCAGCCAAGCGTGCTGTTGACCATACTGGGCAGCAGTCCACAGCTGCTCATTACTAGTCAGACTAGTACTACTAGTCTGACCTAGGGTATTACCACATCAGCTAGAAACAAAGCAGCAAGCCAGAAAGTAGGCAGTAGCTCTGGGTTTTATCCTCACCTGAATGAGGCATCAAAGTGGAATAATCCACTGCTGGCGTTGACCCTGAGGAATGTGGCCACATCTTGGTAGTTCGGAAGTGTGGCAGACAGACCCACGATACGAATCATGCTCTGACTACTCTCAACCTGCGGAGAAGCACCATGTCTGATATTTATAAGCTACCCACCAGCTACAGCTCTATGGCCATCGGCCGCGCGCCCCAATTCAGAGGCGGAAACAATAACACCCAAAGCAGAGATTTAATCACTGCCATACTTGCATCAAAGGCGCAAAGCATGTCTAATGTTGGCCAATGCTGCAGGATCAATAATGCCCACAGCATGCAAGTGCCAGTTGTAGTACGGACGAGTTCATCTGGCAAATGTGAGCCCCAAGCAGGAACTAGCTTTTTGCACAGAGCAGAGAGCAGGTATCGCCAGCATATCGCCAGCATGTTGTGGAACTTCGACAACATGCTGGCGATATGCTGGCGATATCTGCTCTCTGCTCTGTGCAAAAAGCTAGTTCCTGCTTGGGGCTCACATTTGCAAGATGAACTCGTTCCTTCAAGGTACACGTTGTGAAAGGCCAACAAGTGGTACGGGTATGTATGAACCTAATTCAGAGGCGGAAACAACAACACTGAAAGAAGTGACTCTACAGTACCGTTGCCATACTTGCATCACAGGCGCAAATCTTGTCCCTTGTTGGCCATTGCTGCAGGAACAATAGGGCCTACAGCATGATACTGCCAGGTGTAGTACAGACGGAAGCATCTGGCAACAGCAAGCGCCAAGCAGGAACCACCTTTCAGCACAGAGAAAGGAGCAGAAATATAACACCAGCTACATGTTGTGAAAGGTCAAACAAATCCACAGGTGCGTATGAAGCTTTGCACGCCTTCAATCCAGCTTGGTGGGTTGTCGACACAATGGCTCCGTATCATATGAGATACATCATGCGCCGAGAGAGATATCGCAACGGCGATCATATCGCACCTGCCGAAGTGTACGAGCAATGAGGGTCTCAATGACCGGGCCTCTTTCATCATTGAGCAAATGCACTTCATCAATGATCAGCAGCTTCACCAACGATGCGACTGCCACGTCACCACCCTTGCGTGTTATAACATCCCACTTCTCAGGTGTTGTAACGATCATCTGAGTCGCTGCTAGCTCCCTTTTGCTAAGCTGCATATCACCTGCACATGATGCGATTGTGTGTTGTTGAATACGTGATTATCTCAAATCAGAATCTCAACATATGCATAAGCCATCTATGGCATTTATATCAAGGAGCCTCTGGCCCACTGGGCACAGAGGGAGGAGGGTGTAGTTCACAGTGTTAGCAGGCCTGTGGGCTGAGCTGGTTTTGTGCTTCGGCTGGGGCTTCGCACAATGTAATACATTCGATTTTGGGCCAAGGCAACAATCCTATAAAACCGATTATCCTGCCCGACCTGAGTACAAAGCGAAGCATGCCTTTTGGTTAGTGCAGAAACACACTTCCGGTTGAGTTTACCCAGAATGCTAGAGTGGTTTGCGCATGCAGTGTACCCTTTTGCATCATTCGCATCAGTACAGAAGTACTCACACTGACGCACTCGGGAATCCAGCCACCCTCCTAGATAAGCACAACTAAATAAGGTGCACTGCCTGCAGTGTGTGCGTATTGCTTTCATTATCCTTCAACTTGCAACGTCACACATTGCTGCAACTATCCAGGTTCTAGACGTGCAAACCAAACTGTTAGGATTAGCAACAGAGATGATAGACAGTCCTGGCTTGACCCAATACAATTTTAGAGAGAGAGAAATTACAGTGAATACCTCACTATCTAGAATGGTACTAGTACTCTCCACACCCAATAGGAAACCGGTTGCAACCAACAAAGGATAAGCCCAGATAAAACCCTGTCAAGCACTCACTCTCTGTTTTCGCTTTTATGTCCGGCTTGTGCAGCCGGATACGCACAATGTAAAAGTATGTAACTTATGGTAGCATTATAACGGTAGGGCCATTGCATACACACAAAAGGACGGCTAATGCATAACAAAATGCTGATGCATTAACCCAATACAATAAACGGGCTTTTTGCAGGCATATAAGCTCCAATCTACATACCTGTGAGCTCCTTGACGACAAGTCCTAGTGGGGCCAGTCTCTTGCCAAAGTTTGCTGTCACTTCAGCAGCCAAAGCCTTCATAGGAGCAACATACACAATCTGTAGGCAGCACAACACAGAGCTACTAAAAAAATCAGTCATGAGAGGCTAGCGGGGATTGGTACTATCAGCCAGGGTGCAGCGCTAGCGGCTTGCCAAAGGTTGCTGTCACTTCAGCATCCAAAACCTTCATAGGAGCAACATACACAACCTGTAGGGCAGAGCATAACACATAGCCACTTTGGACTAGAACTGTGATAAAAGGCTAGCGCGAATTGGTACTACTCAGCCACAATGAAACACTGGCGGCTTGCCAAAGGTTGCTGTCACTTCAGCACCCAATGCTTCTATCGGAGCAACATACGCAATCTGTAAGCCAGCACACAACACAGAGGCAATGCTTTTCAATCTCACAAAAGATCATGCAAAACTAGCCCATTTGAAGTATACAGCGAGAGTGGAGCACTAGCGGCTTGCCAAAGTTCCGCCGTCAGTTTGCAGCCAATCCTTTTACAGTAGCGACATGCACGGCTATAGGGCAGCAAATAACACAGCATACAGGTCAGAGATGATACACTGCAGGCATCAACTGTGGTCAGTGATTGTAGCTATCCGCAGTTCGTCCGCAGTGTCATGCAGAACTGGTGTTCAGCGACGAAGCTATGGTCAACTGTAGGGCAGGAGACGGTGCATAACGAAGTCAAATCTTCTTACTGGAGCATTATTGATGACATCCAACCAACAATATCTACACCCAACTTGGGAATAAATATCATAGGTGCTGACAAGCCGTCTCTCTAGGATGCTGTGAAGGGGGCTCGCAGGATTCATTGTCTATGCAGCAGCTCAAATGGCGCAACCCCTAACATGCCACAATGCACCACACCTGGGCCAACTACTAGGACTACTGTTAGCTGCCAGTGCATGAAATGCATGCGTGTTGACAACCTAGTCTTGAACTACATCATGGATTGATCTGTTCACCGTCCCTGCCATGACAGGTTTCAACACAACGTTCAGACAGGACCGACATGCATCGGTATCTGTGCATCAGAATCCGTGCACAACATCAAGAGGTTCTCACTATCAATTAATCCATCTCCACCGGCAGTGCATCTTCAGCAGCAACCGAGCCTGGGCTCCAAGGCCATGAGTCAGGGGGCTTCTACTGCAGTGCACACACCTTAAACTGGTCCTTCTGAATGACTCCATGACTCATGTTGCTGGCGATCTCTCTTAGCACCGCAATCATCGCAATGTTGGTTTTACCCGCACCAGTAGGAGCACAAACCAGGATGTTTTCATTACTGCATCGCGATGCAGACATTCACAGCATGGTTCCGGTCAGCTTCTGGTCACGTAGTGGCGGTGTGCGATATGGCGGACATGAATGGGTTGGAAAATTTGACTGTTTTGAATCGACCTGTGGTGCGGGGTCGGTGGCCGTATGGCCATGGCTGACTGGCAGCATGTGCTATTACATGGAGGACGTGGTCTGTTGTTGTCGACAGTGTCTGCTGCAATTGGCTGAAGCAGTCACAACACTCGGCCGCCACAACTCGTGAGTGCTGCCAGCTGACAGCGACGACCGACTCACACACAGCTGCAGGAAGATTCTTGCAGCAGCAGGCTCAGAATCCCCAGAGCTTGCCAGTTTAAAGCTGACAGGGTTGTCAGACGGCAGCAACATAGCTCATAAATAGTACAAGAATCCCAATGGCTGCACTGCAAGCATGACACGCACGCTTTCAGCAACATCCCAACCACACATAAGCTCAACACCCTCGGGATCCGACACTAACATGCTATGCATTGTAAAGCCAGCAGCTCTGCCTTCATTGCACCCTGCCAGACCCTGTCATACCTGTAATATGCTGTATTGAATATTCTGCTTTGAATTCTGTTGAGGGTTTTATAGCCTGGGAAGGCTGCCTGTGCCCAGGGTTCAAGGCTTGATATTGGGACTAGCTCATCAGCAGTTGGTGCCGGTTGACCTTGGACAGCTGGAACACACACTTCCTCGTAGCCCTTGTAGGTGCTGAACACAGAGCAAAAACAACATTTTGTTTCTATCATAGCGTGCCGTGTGTGGTGCGATATGCACAAGGAAATGTACAGCAGGCTGCTCACAAAGCTCCAATACAATGGTTTGTGCAGCCGCAACAAGAGAAATGACAAAAAATGCAACACAGGGCTTGGGTTAGTTGAGAGCTGCCTGTGCCCATGGTTCAGGGCTTGATATTGGGGCTAGCTTATCAGCGGTTGGTGCCGGTTGACCTTGGACTGCTGGAACACACACCTCTTCATAACCTATGCAAGTGCTTGCAATGAAGTTATGTGCTGTCCTACTGCAGACAGTGATTCACTATCTATGTGTCTGCGCAGCCAGCAAGCAAGAGCTAGGATTTGAAAGCCCCCTGGAATCTTGAGCAGACCAAGCTAAACTGGCGCTACTTCCTGAAACTTACGTCCGTTTAGTGCCCTTCGGTAGTACAGATCTTGTAGCCAAATTCCCTTCATCGGCCATGGCAAACTGCATCCCACCAAGCCACAGACTGCCACCCTGTCTGTCTTTGACGCCAACTTCCGAGCTTAGTAATTCTTCCCAGCTCAGGGACTGTATCAGGTCCAGCTCGGCATCCAGGTCTGCATGATTGATGAACCAACATGGTGATGGTTCAGAACCAACATACCGCATGATTCTCAAGCCATGTGTTGGGTGTGTGTGTTGGGCTTGAATGAACGATAGACAGTCTGACCAGCAGGCTATGAGTTGAAGGTCCGGTTGACACAGAATGCATTACAGAGGAACAGGATCTGCTCGCATAAGCGGTTCCCATACATGAGTCCTGTGTACATCACTTGCAGTACAACACTGAGTGTCCCTGCATGGGAGTGCCTAGTTGCTAGTTGCTGCTGACTGAACACCTTGTCCCTTCCAGAATGACTAATCGCTGGCTGAGATCCTGAATGGTACATTGCAGGGCAGTTGTGGCCCTTGCATCAAGCAGCATGATACACCATAAGCAAGTGTGCGTACCAGCTCCTGGTGCTGCTTTACCACCAGCGCCCTTGCGCTGCTGTTTCCGCTCAAACTTCTGCATTGCTTTCTGA
>NSMO01014934.1:0-10789 GCA_002588565.1 Coelastrella sp. UTEX B 3026 | reverse complement strand
AGGCGCAGCAGCAGCATGCCAGCTGCCCTGATGGGACCCTCTGCTGCTGCAGCAGTGGCAGCGGCTGCGGCTGGTCCCGCACATCTGCAGCAGCAGCGCTTGCACCGGAGCTATACCTCTTACACGGACTTGCCATCAGCCGGCTGGCAGGGCCCAGCCTCAGGGCCACCACCACCAGCCACCACTGCACCTGGCCCCTACACCATGACGAGCAGCAGAGGCCCTCAGCCTGTGATGAATGAAGCACCAGCCCCTTGCAACTGCTGGGAGTGTCGGCAGGCAGCGCTCATTGCAGGTCAGAGCTCAGCATCGCTCCCTCCTCCCTGTGACTGCTGGGAGTGCAAGCAGCAAGCAGCCATGGCTGCAGCCGGTGTGCCACCAAGGTACAGGCCAGCTCCGGCAGTGTACCCAGCCCCCAGGGGTCCTTACAGCAGCAACACAGGTGCAGAGGCTCACATGGCTCGTGGTGGCTACAACGTTGGTCCCGGGCCTGTGAGGGGCAGACCCTACGCACCACCCAGCTACAGGGCACACCCCTATGAGGGCAACTTCACCAACAGCGGCAGCTACAGCCAGCAGTACAACATGAAAGAACAAGAGGCTGGTGCATCCGACAGGTATGGCGCTTACGATGTGAACAACACTGCAGCATCATCAGGGGGTCTGTACCCCCCTCCAGGCAACAATGTATATGTAGGTGCTCGAGTGTTCAGTGCACCCAACCTGGTGGCTGATCAGCGTGGTGTGTCACCAGCAGTGTCTGGGGGCAGGGCCCCGGTTGGGCGCGTGCTGTATCCTGATGATACAGCTCGTGAGGCTTATCACAAGCCATTGCCTCATGCACAGAGCGCTAGCTACCTGCCAGCTGCAGCACAACAGCACCAGGACTACCCAGGAACAGTAGCACTTCAACGGGCAGCGAGTGTGGGCACATTCGGTGCTTATGAGGAGTCCCGGGTACCTGCAGCTGGTTTCAGGTATCCGCAGCTCGATCAGCAGATACTGCCAGGCCTGCCAGTAGCACCAGGCCAGGCTGGCAGCCTGACTGTCAGGACTGAAGGTCCAGGCAGCCTGAGGGTTCTGGAGGGCAGTGTCGTTGCTCGTGGCCCTGGATCTGCTGCTGCTAAGCTAGCATCAGCTGCTGCAGCAGCGGGTGTTGATGACATGCTTGCTGGCTTTGGTGTTGCTGGCGACAAAGAGGGTGGGTTGGCCCTGGGGGGAGAGCTGGGACTGCCAACTATCCCGGGCGTGGGTGGCCTGGAGTTGGATCACCTGGACATGGACCAAGATACTTTGATGGGTGATCTCATGGACGACATGTTTTCTCCGGCGGCTGTCGCAGACGATTTGCTGCTCACGGTGTAGAATCGGTGGGCATGTCTGGCGGTGATACACCACAGGGGTTCTGGCTGATGGGCTTAGGAGGTTTGGCATCAGGGTACATGCTGTACATTGGTTTGTTGTGGTCATTTTGTGGGAGGGTCCTGGAATCCGAAACGTGTCTGCCTGCATTGCACATTCGCTTAGTGTGGCCTTGAAGTATTTTTGTAGGGTCTTGGCTTTTCTGGCGATGGACTTCTTTTCTGGCTTGGGTGAATTCATCAGAACTTCAAACCTGGTGTGTGCTTGCTGTGGCTTAGGTATCCAGTATACTCTGCAAGTATCCTGTGTTGCCATGAAGATGTGTTATGATGAGGGTTCAAGAGCTTTTGCCGCCCTGCTGAGCCTTGAGGCTGGGGTGTGGTTGTCAGTAGTGTGGGGCGTGTGTGGCTTGTGCTCCACTGAAACAGTAAGTGGGTGTGTACACTGCTTAGCTCTCTTGGCAGCAGCCGGTGCCTTGTCGGCACATACATGCCTGGACGGGGCCTCCTGTCTTCTGTGCTGTCTGCATTCCTCTGTGCGTCTGCTTGCATTGCTGGTGCTGTCAACTGCAGCAGCCAGGACTGGAACGTATGTTGCCTTCTTATGCATGGTGTAGTGTGCCTGTGTGGCTGTCTGTCTGTGGCCTAATGTTTGTGACATGTCATGCAGAGATATCATGGTCTGATACCTAGCGCCGGTCAAGGGGTGCTCGGGTAGACAGATGGTATGGTGGCGGGCTCACAGGCAAAGGAACGCCTCGTGTGCTGGCCCTGCTGTGTATACTGCAGCATCAGTAGGTATACGTTGTCCCTGTGGGCTGCATCAGCGCATGTCACGGTCAAGCATAATTAGCCATCACGTAAGCTTCAAGTGCATATGTCCTGGGTTATGTATCTATACACGGGCGGTTCGGCTTTGGTCACTCAGCGACCACAAGCTGGCTGTGCGCTACATTACCTGCCTGTGAACAGCAGCGGAGGCTCAGGTGCTCATTACTGATATGTTGAGTTGTGTTGAAAGTTGCCGCAGCTGTTGACTGTGGACTATGTATGTATGTATGCAGTTGAGCTGGTTGTTGTTGAGCAGAGTGCCAGAGCGCTCATTTGTGAGCCACGGCCTGAGCTGGCGGGCACGTCTGAGCACAACAGTTGCTGTTTGAGGTGTAGGCAATGCTGCTGAGTATATACACGCCTGATGCATGATGTATATCTGTTTTGCCAATCTTGCATGTGACAAAGCATGGAATAAACATTGTCAGGTACCGTGATGGCAGGTTTCATATGCCATGTTACTCTTATACTACAACGCTATGATTGACAGCAACTTGCATGATGGGCATCCACCACCTCTTGTTGTGCTGCCTGCTGATCGCGGTATCTGTCTTGTTTTGATGTCCAATGTTGACATGTATTGGGTGCTTTCATTGGCTTATTAGCTGATATGGTCATAGCAGTAGTGAGGGTGGTTGGCTGTCCAGGATTCAAAGCACAATCCTATCCTGTATGGTTGAAAATATTGAGCCCTGTGGCAACCTGTGAGCTTGTTGTGTGCCCAGGCTGGCAAAGGGCAGGTGTAGCCAGTGAGTGTGTTGTTTGTGAGGCGCATTGTGGTTTGTACGCGTAGGCTGCAGTGTGGTTCTGCTGGCTTGTGCTGCAGGCCACACACTTCACCTGCTGTAGCACAGCTAGCCGAGTGCGTGAGAGGTATCTGTCGTGACTGGGGGTGTCAGGGTTGGGAGGGTCTAGTCAGGTCTTCTGGTAGCAGCAGGGTTGAGAAGCGTCTGCATGCGGTATTGGGGTATAACTAGCAGTTGAGGTCACCATAGTAGATCAAACGCGTTGTGGCATCACCTTGCTTTGCTTTGCAGGGGACATCTTGTTCTCATTTTGTTTTATTTCAAGAGTATGGACATTGTGCCATGTGTATAGATGTGTTTCGGCCATCAGCACTGTACATGATAGGGAGCATTTTTGAGCTGCAGCAACGACTGCCTATAACTCAAAATCACTCCAGGAACATCACGCCTGTGTAGCTACATCAATACTAGCTGAATGTTGCGCTCTGTGGTGGACAGTTCATGTTGATGCTGCAATGTGGCATAGTCAGACAGATTTTGCTGTCATGCACTGTCTTACATGAGCCAATATGTCTTGTGCCAAACAGCCAACACATGCCTGGCCTCTGCGCTGCACATTTAGCCATTTCAATGCATTGTGGCATTGACACCTGCTGCTTTCCTCATGCACAACAGCAGCTCACACTGATTTGCCTGTCATCTTGACCTGGCAAACATATACTGACAGCCTTTACTACTGATGTTGCATTTCCAGATACCGTGTGCCATATAGCAATGGTGCTTTTCTGATGTCAGTGTCCCCGGGTTCTATGTATGCTGTCATGTTACACGTCAGTGAGATATACCGCCCACAAGGCACTTCATAAGCAACGGATGATGGCGCATAAGCCCGCCTTAGGCAGGCTCGCACTCGAAAGGCAGATACCCTCTGGTGGTTGGGTTGATAATGTATGCTATGTACGGTGTATGCGGGCTTTTGTTCCTGCATAGATAACTGATGTATATGGGATCTTCAGTATTTCGTGGGCACCTGTTCATGTGTACTAGCTGAGGTGCGGCTATTGTGTTTGGAGGATCTGCATGGGTTGAGATCTGTTGAAACAAGGGTCTGGGTGCTTGTGGGTGTGCAAGGAAATAGGGTCTACTGTGATAGTTGGTACCAGGGCCACTTGGTGAGCCATGCAGGCTTATGTGGGTCTCTCTGTTGTATGCATGATGTTATCAGTATGTCACCCTGATACCGTGACGGGCGGAAGCTTTTCAGAACTTTTGTTGCTCTTGTTCCATACTCCAACGGACATTGATCGTCCAGTAGTCAGGCTGGGCTGACCTTGCTTTGCATCGCTCTGCATTGCAATGATGTTGTGCATGCACATCTGGTTTGCAGCAGATTTGATAAGCACATCCTACACAGATGGAGTGCCTGGTCTGCTGCTGCTTGCATGCTGACAGACGGGGGAGGCTTGTCAACCGCCAGCTGTCATGTACAGTTGTGCAGCTCAACATTGTTTCCTGCAGCAGTGTACAGGCCTGTAGTCTGTCCAGCAAGTGTGTATACTGTGCGCGTCAGGCGTGCATGCATCACAGCATTTCTTTCAGCGTGTATGCCCTTGACATTTTATGACTTGTCATGTGAATGACTGTGTGTGCATGCCACCTTTGTGGATACTATGTCCTTGCTTGAGTGCATGTGTGTGGCCAGACCCTCATAGCTGCTAGCACAGCGGGTCAAGCTGCCATGGTCTTCGTGCATGCATGACTTTGATCTTGGGTACCAGCTAAAGCTGTCTTTTCTTGTTGCTTCTTCTGAGAGGGCCTATCAGCAGTACCAGCAGCTGCAGCCTGTGCTGCTTGTACATTTGCAACATGCATACGCTTGTGAGTTGGTCTTATGCGCTGTGGCATGTGCGATTCACTACACCATGTCAACAGGCACAGCATTGTCTCATTTCCATTTCAACAACACCTTATGTGCGCCAGATACCTTGGTGTATGTTGATCTGCTTGGTGTGAGGTTTCTTGAAGCTATATCCTGAAAGGTCCGCAGCCAGTGTGATTTCAGCAGCATACTTGTTGTGCAAAGGGGGGAGGGACGAATTTGCCTAGTATGACATAATAGTTGCCACGATTAGCATGGCTTGGCATGCTGCTGCTTTCAGCGACCGTGCTCTCATTGTTTATGTCATGTGGTGGTTGAGTTGAAAGCTAAGGATGTTGTGTTTATTGTGCCTAGCTCAAAGATGTGTGTCTCCTATCAACATCTGTCTGTCTGATGTGGCTTGCCATTATGGCCTCTGCGAGTCCGACTCACAGAGCCATAGGCTATCATGGCCTCAGCGCCTGGCGCATGCAGCAGCACCACTGACAGCAACAGTCGCGCATACCGCACTGAACACCACCACCAGCAGCACCAACAGCTGCACATGCAACGCCACTAAGCAGCATCCCCACAGCAGCAGCAGAGCAGTAGCACCCCTCCGCACCCTCCGTTAGCACCACCACAGAACTGTGGCAGCAGATATTATAGCATATATCATACCACAGCAGCAGCAAACCACAATAGCATGACCAGCATTGCCAAGCAGCACAACAGCAGCCGCAACAGTAGATGCATCACTCATGCCAACAGTACAGCTAGTGGGACCCACAGCAGCAACACATGATGATGAATATGTTACATAGCGAAGAACCCCAGCGAAGAACCAGTTGGAATCCAAGCGACGTAGAGTGACAAGACGTCGCAGGGCTGAGCTACAAGCAACAGCCCGCAGCCACACTCGGCCAGAGGGGATTATGCTGCGTTCTGAAACCGGGAGAGCTGCAAACCATGCACGTAGACAGCACTGCATGACAAGTGCCCTGAGAGAACAGCAGCGGGGCACCTAAGAAAGTCAAAATCAGTGAAATCAGTGTGGGGAAAACCAGTCCAACACCAAAAAACCCCACAGCTCATGCCATGGTGGCTTACAAAGTAGCGCAATGCTCCCAGTGACATTAGCAGCCTACGCCTGTTACACTTCCAACGCCGCTGGAAGGTCAGAAGCTGCTCACCTCGGAAATCCGCGGGGCCCTGTTGGTCCCGCAAGGCCCTGTTGGTTTCCCGTCGGACGCCGGGCTGTTATACAGGCGCAGGCAGTCCTCCACCTAAATAGGTATGCTCGAGCTCGTTCATGGTTGCCAATGATTTTGATCTGTCGGAAGGCAGCAGATGCGCGCTGATACCTAGCAAAGCAAGCATGATGGTCGGTCGCCGTGCCGTGCTCAACATGAGGCTCATCAGTGCGATCTTGGCCCTTTGCATTGGTCTGAGCTCGGCCCTGCCAGCGGTGCCAACAAACCCTGCAACGACATCAGCCCTGGACGCACTCGCAAGTCCTACTATGCCCAATCTACCGACCTGTTCCAGCCACAAGACCCCGCCCGCATAGCTCTGTTCAACAGCAGCTTGCTGACCGCTGCCTGTCTTCGCACCAACCCTTTCAGCCGCCAAGCTGAAGCCAATGTTGTAGTTTATACCAGTCTCCAGGTAATGTGCAAACATTCTGCAGTGCCAAGGCTGGCCCTGCAAGTGCATGCTGGCATTTGGGGTGTGCAAAGTCCCTGGCTCCCATCATGCTAATTGCAATAGCAATGCTAAGCTTCGCTGACCATAAGTGTCAAGTTTGGGGGTTGGTGCAGTTGGGCAGGACATAGTGGTCATGATATGCTTGTTTCCCTGTTGCATGCTGTCCCTGCACAAGTGCCATGCCGGCATGCCAATTCAATGCACAAAACACATGGCACGTCCGCTGCAGGCAAGCCCCTGGTAGACTCGCATAAGCCAGTTGCACTACTTGCCTGCATGTGCATGAGCAGCCATGCTCTGCTCAGTGCAAACTGTCGTTGAGCCACTAAGCCGGCTACTGTTTGTACAGGAGTATGAGCGTCAGACAGCAAAAGAGCTGGTGGCTGATGCATCGTACTCAGCCCCAAGTCTGAGTGTTGCGCTGTCCACAACAATCTCACAGGTTACAAAGTACTCCAGCACCAACCAGTAAGTGGCTGAATTGTGGTTGCTCAAGCGTTGGTGCACGACTTGGTGCACGACTGTAGCTAGATGGTTTTGTGGGTGTCCTACTGGCTTGCACCATTACACGACCGTTATGCAGTGCTGTAGTCGCCCAGCAGACGAATACCACAGCCCTAGCAGTGCAAATAGTGTACCCTATTTTCACCCCCTTGCTTGCATCATCATCGCTGCTGTGGCCGCTGCTGGACGGTGTGCTGGTATGCAGCACATGACAGTGTTTGCATCACACTGCCGCTTCTACAATACTGCGCCGCTAGGGCCTATACATGCCATGCCAACGGTTGGCTAGGCTCATGAGCCGCTCATGTGACAGCTGTCAGGGCTGCGATTGTGTGCTGGCTCGACTGTCGAAGTTTTTTAAGAGTGTGTCGACCTTTTGCTGCTTTGCAGGGTTGGCATAGCCCAACGGTATGCACGTGTGCTGACCAAAACCTACTCATTCTTGACGGAGCCTTACTGTGTTCCCCTGCCACCCTCACTGAGCTATGATAGCGACGTCCGCGCTGCTTTTGAGGGCTTGCCATAGCCCAACCAAGGGCTGAGCAGGACCTATAATGCAACCAACCCTCAGGTAGTGGGCATGAAGGCTGACCAAGTGCACTTCAAGGATGATGTGGAGCCATACCTTTCATTTGCAGCCTTCCCAAAAAAAAAACCAGACATCTAGGGCACAAAGCCCAGAGCCCAAGTAAACTGTGGATATGCAAGTCAGAGACATCATCACTATTGGAATAGCAAAGTTTGCTATTCCAGTACTGATAAGGCTCTGACTAGCATATCTAGGCTGCTTCACAGGTCAGTCAGCAAACCATTTGCTGACCGACCTGTGAAGCAGCCTAGGTATGCAAGTCAGGAGGCTCCTTGGAGTTGTGCAGCTGACAAGAGTTACAATTTGTGGCAGTGCTACAGGCCCCAATCTCCTGATTGCTTGTGTCACACAACACTAAGTTGTGTGAGGCAAGCAATCAGGAGATTGGGGCCTGTAGCACTAGTATATCAAATGTCACTACTGCATCCAGAAGCGTTCGTTGCTGCTATCAGTGGTGCTAGGCACAACCAAGCTATTAGCAGGCTTCCATTCAACTATGCGATGCCCACAGTATGCTTTGAGCGGCGGTAAATCACTACTGCATCCATACTGCCTGACAGCTTGGGCTGTCTAGCTATGAACCCTTGTACCTCCCAACCCCTAGAAAAACCGTTTTGCTATGCACTTGGGAGCCTGTGGGAGTCTGGGTCACTGCCTGATCGCTTGCGCTGTCAAGCCTGTAGTATGAACCCCTGTACCCCTAACCCTTTTCCTGATCCTTAGCCTTTGTTACATGGGAGAGCTACTTCGCTCATGAAGCCACGCTACAGGGCCACCCCCGCCGAGATACGTGACCTGGCATCCAAGACCAGTGATGCCACCTCATGCATACTCCACAATGGCACAACAACTGCTGAGCCTATACCAGACGACATGCGCATAGAAGGACGAGCTATTGTGCACAATTATTGCCCCGACTCACTAGAGGAGGGGCTAATCAAGCGCTTCGACACCTATAGGGTTGGGGGAGTATAGGGTCGTTGTTACGCTGTGGCCGCTTGCAGCGCTCCGCGGCGCTTTCATTCATTCTAAGTAGCTGGAAAAACGTTATCCAGCGGCCCCACAGCGAGCCATGTGCTTCAGGGAAGCGGCATACGACCCTGTTGGACACCTTTATCGCGTTTTGCGGCCTTAACGCGAAATCGGCAAAACTGGAATTTCTTAAAATTTGAAATTCAATGTTTTACGCCTGTTATTATTGCGCGAAAGCAGCTGGTTTGCGTGCCCGGGGCGTAGGGTTCAGACATCTCGCAGCTTGGCCGGCACGTCGTAGGCCAGTAATTGTGCCTGTCAGGACACGAAGTGCGTAGCAGGAACAATCCTGGCCTTTTCCTTGAACTCTCCTTTGGCGCTGATACTGTGACCGTACAGGTAACATACGCTTTAAGAAACGCCCAGACAAGAAACTCCCACCTTTAGGCAACGAAAACGCGTGCAAAGGTTTTGTCCAGGGCGAAACAGGGTCTGGACAGGAAACTCCCCAATTGGAAACGAGAAACCCCTGGAGCCTCAACCCTGGGTACAGTTCCTTATACGGATACTGCCTAGAACGCTCCGATTGGCGGATTCGTTGCCTTGATAGCTCGATATTATATTATTTACATCTTGTGAGAACCTTTACCGCTCTATCGTGCCAGCAGGCCACATGTGATGGTACAATCAGCCAGTACCGTACTAAGTTACTAAGTTACAGCAGTACTCACAGCAGTACCTAAACAGCATGCAGCAGTGGACAGAGCAGCCAGTGCAACTCTTCAGCGGTCGACAGCATCACCTCCTGAGTTGGTGAACCTTGCAGTGGATGATGGGAACCCAGAGCAGCCGGGAGAGCCAGCAGACAGGGCAGCAGACAGTGCAGCAGACAGTGCAGTGCCAACAGCAGCAACTGCAGAGCCCTCGGCTGCTCTTATGGAAGACTAAATGCATAGATCGACGTGGCTACAGCGCCTCCAGCAGCTGCAGGCGGCTTAATACATACCCGGTAACCCACTGCTCATAACATAGCTGGAGTACTTCAGCGGCAGGGGTGTGCCTTTTCATGGTTTTGGGGGTCTGTGAAAGCAATTTCACTGAAATTTTGAAATTTTCTGAAATTTCAGCAAGTTTTCACAGCCAAGGACGCACACTGTCTGCTGAGTTCCCCATGCTGCCCAGGGGCGCCCAACCAGTGCAAGGACTCCAGAAAGGCTTTACATTATTGCTAATGTGTGTTAAAAGCTGGTATATGGCGTTCTGATGCGATTCAGAGCCTCAGTCTGGCTGTTTGGGTTGTTCGCTCAGTACAATATAACGGTCTTTGCACTTTCAGCCCTTTGTCGGGTTGAAAATTTCATGAAATTTTCAGTGAAATTACGTGAAAAGGAAAAGTGAAAATTGAAAGGGCACATCCCTGTTCAGCGGGCTCTTTCGGCTGTTTTAGCGGCACTTAGCCAGTCAAGAAACTCTTGCTAATTAGAAACGCCAAAGCGTGTATCGAGGGTGTTTCTCAAAGCGTATGTTACCTGTAGTTCCTGTTGCTGCAGCTGTCGCTCTACCGCTCATCAATATCCACTTGTTGGCAATAGTGCCACCGTATATAAGTAATGTGCATAGCCAACGTATCGAGTTTGCGAGCTGTGTGATCAGGGCATCTGTCGTGCCTCTCGCGCAGCGTAGTCGCTGAAGTGCTTCTGTCCAGCAACCCTGAAGCGCTGGGCCACATCCCTTTCTTCGCGTATTTGACAGCCCAACAGCGTGCAGATGTGACTAGAAATAAGGCCAATGGAGGGTTGCTGCAGACTGAATGTGTCAAATGTCATACCCCTGGCCAGCAGGCACAGCGCAGTTGCACAAATTCTTTGAAACAGCCGTGGATATGCCGCAGACGCAGCGATGATTGCGCTGCTCGTATTGCTTCTTGTGCATGTTGCAGCTGGATAGCCTTGTGTGAACTGCTTCATGAAGGATGCTTCATGCCAATGTTCACTCCACCACTCTGCTCGTCAGAAGTGTTGTTCTAGTCTAAAAGAGACTGAGCCAATGCAACCAGCATAGCCAGTGCGCTATTCTGTTTGTTCAACCATTGACTGTTGCTGCTTGCTTGTAGTCGACCACAAGAGGTAAACAGTGGGTAATTGACAATCAGGCTTGTGCAAGGGCCGGACTATGTGTACCAACAAACACCTGAGACGGGGCACTTGCACAAGCATGCTTG
>NSMO01014933.1:0-10783 GCA_002588565.1 Coelastrella sp. UTEX B 3026 | reverse complement strand
ATCATGAGGTCCGCACCGGCACCTCCCTCCTCTGCTGGTTGAAACACCAGCAGTACTGTGCCTTGGAGCTCAGACTCGTGCTGCTTCAGGATCTTGGCTGCACCTAGCAGCATTGTCATGTGGCCTGCAGACAGAGTGAATGATGAATGTGTTGGCTTGCCCTGCAGCAAGGCTGGCTTGAAGGCTTAGGTGGCATTGTCCAGACCAGTCGAAGATAGGGCTAGCAGAGATGGGGCTAACAGAGATAGGGCTAGCAGAGAGGGCGTGCTGGTGTGCTAAGACCCACCAAGCATTGCTTGTATTACCACGGATGGCCAGGATTGAGCACACAGGAGAGACAGCACAAGTCAGGTGTGTGCTGCTGTCATATGCGAAACACTGTGGCCTGCTGACTCTTGGCGATGCACTTGAGTTTGAAAGGGCTGAGAGACCAGCCAGATACACTAATACATTTTGTTGGAGGTACTAACGTTTCTTCAATAGATTGGTGATACTTTGTATCTCCTGCTGCTGTGCGGCTGAGCAGATGGAGGCTGTGGCTCACAGCTGCTGCCATTGCAGCGGCTCCATGCGGCTGCTATACAGAACAGCTGGCAGCTCCGCAGCTGCCACAACAATCGAAGCTGCTCCACGCACCATCATGTCCACATGCATGCATCCGTCCTTCGTTCTTGCTCCTGAAACTGAGGCCTTCTGGTTCACGCTGCGGCAGAGCATCAATGTCTGCTCTGAGAGCTACTACTGGCTTGCCCTTGCCGATGCGTCCTACTACACCAGTCTTTGCGAAAGGGTGTTGCACTGGTATGTCCAGCTCTTTAAGGTATTTACGAATACGAGCGCTGGTCTCATGTTCCTCAAACATCAGTTCTGGGTACTGGTGGAATTCACGTCGAAGGGACACAAGCCATGGCCTCAATTGCTCTGCAGTTGCTTTTACATCAGATAATTGCACAGCTGAGGCGGACGTGAATAGCAAAACCAGCAGTGCGCAAGCGGAACTCGACGGAACGGGCGCCATCGTGGCAGGTATAGTTCCGCGGCCAGCCAATGCCAAGAAACCCTTCACGGCACAGCAGTCAGTGCAGATTACTGTTGCAGCCCCCTCTCTAATTTAACTGGAGACTCCAGTCTGGTGTGGCAGCGGTGCGGCATTGCAACGTGCACAGTTATGACACCGCATAACGCTCCCTGCCCAGCATGCGGTATTACAGTCTGCGTGCGGGGCCACAACTACACTTGCGACTTTATCAATCGAGCACTACAAGCACGCAACTCTACACCCCTCGACGAGTTGTTGCGGAAGCAGTGCAAATGGCAGCCCTTTTGTGCAAACCAGGTGTGAACGCATCCACTTTGTGATGAGACGTTTCTCTAAGGTCATGGTCTGGCGAGGCCAGGGTTCGTGATCTCACCTGTGCTGCTAACCCGGTGCCTCTGCTGTTCATGGCTGCAGCTGGCGTGCAGCCTCTCCGCACTACAGCCAGGCAAAGCATAGCCCACACACAGCCGTTGCAAGCAGCCTTCAGGTGTCAGCCCAGCAGGGTGTCCAGAAGACGTACAGTAACAGCAAGGTGAGCCAGAGGCTCCTGCAGGACACTCAGCACGGGGCATACCAGCACAGCAGATGAAGCCATTACATCGTCAGCTCTAAGCAATACAACCCTGAAATCACACACGATAGTTCACATAGTCACAGCAATGCAAGTCTGTAGACAGACAGAGCTTGCTTCAGGCAGCAGCAACAGGACCATCTATTTTGTAGCAGTGCCATGTTTCTGGGGGGCTTTTCAAATGTACTTGCCAACAGCCGACAATAAAGCCGGTTTGGACACCACAGCAGCTGAGGATGGGGTGGAGGAAACAGCAATGCTTGAAGTCACAGGCATCCGTAACACTGCCATTATGGGTTCGCCAAAGGAAAAGAGATTGTGGAAGACCGCTATTTGTCAACAGCTTTCTTATTGTTGCACTGTTTGCAGGGCTGAGAGGAGCAGTGACTCTAACTTCCTTGCTGGCTTCGTTGTGGGTGGAGTAGTCTTTGGAGCCCTTGGCTTCCTTTTGGCCCCTCAGGTAGGACCTGGCGGTGGTGTTCCGCAGTGGCGGTGTGTCCAGCAGTGTCCGCAGTGAACCTAAACCAGGCCGCTGTGTGTGCGTGTGTGTGCGTGCGTGGGTTCAACAGCGTCTCGAGATAACCTGGGGTCAAGCAGTTCAAGTTGTTAGTACTCCATCAAACAACAGTATCACCAAAACCAAGTCGCAAATCCTACTTTGAACAACTGAGAGATGACCGAAGGATGGGCTCAAACCGAGTAACATGCACGCGTCATGTCCTGGCACTGCACTGCCTGGCTATTAGCACACAGCAGCTGACTCAGCCATCTGCATTGTGCCCCTTACGCAGCAGCACATGTCCAAGCTGATCTGCAGTGTCAGGCACTGTCCATTAATTCGTGTTACATTGGTTTGTATTCTCATCCCATATTTCGCCGGGGGCGAGGGCTGTGGGTGTTGCGCGCTTGTGATGGCTTGTGCAGCAGCTGCTGTATGTTTGATCTGGCCTTAGTACAAGCGGCCTTTGGCCTATCCAGTAGCTATAGGTCCAACAACTTAGCTGGTTATCGGCATTCAACCAAGTGCAGCTGTAAGCAAATCCCAACTTCTGTGCCAGCACATAAGGCTTAACGAGTTCATTGTTGATCATCAGTTCCCCATCGACCTATCTCACCTGCTGTATGCTTGCAGATCAGCAAGACCTTGTTGAATGAGGATGCTCGCTTAAGGCTGCCCCGATTCCTAGAGGATGAGGCACCCAAAGACCCAGAGGCCACAAAACAGGACTTGATTGACAAGATCGCACAGCTGAATGCATCAATTGATGAAGTAGCGGCACAGCTAAAAAGCAAGGATGTTGAACCAGCCTCACTGAGCTAAGCAGGCCTGTAGCTAAGTTGAACAGCAAGAGGATCCACTTGACGCAGTCATGCCAGACAGGCCGTAGTACAAGTGGCTGCTGTTACTGGTCCTGAGGTGGCAGTTACAAGTGGTACTGGTATGCCGTCCTTGGAATGGTTGGTGGGGTTGGCCTGGGTCATGCCTTCTGAGGTCTCCTGGACCCACTGGGCGAGTCGCGGTCAGGGGTGCACCGGGGTGACAGCACAACTTTGCGCACATTGGCTCAAGGCATGGTGATTGTGCTGTGTGTCAAGATGCAGGGGTGTGTTGTGACTGAGCCAATGCAACAAGATAGATGCGCTGGCCAGGCTGCAGTGCCATGCAGCCAGTGTGCTGTGTGTCAAGATGCAGGGGTGTGTTGTGAAAGTGCTGACCTGAGCTAGCCTCGCTGTTGCTCTGCTGGTTTCACTTGTGTTTGTGACGAGATCTATGGCTTGTTCCTTGGTGGTAATTGTGCCTGTGTCATGTGGAGCCCAATAGGTGTGCATTGAAAAGGGCTTTGTGGCCCAAGTGTGACAGTTATAACAGTTTGATAACAGCGTATAACTCAATGATAACAGGGTTTTGACCAGCCTTAGAACAGTACTGCTGTAGGACCCGGGGCAATGGCTGGAGTGTAACGTTCAACTACATGCGTATGAAAGCGTTGGGGCAGTGTGCTTCCTCAGCCTGTGTGCAGATCAGTCTGCTACCAACGACTTGCCACCATGGACGAACTGCTGAGATGGGTTACACCGGACGAAACAGCGACGGAGTTTTTGCTGCGACAACGTCGCGAAGCATTAGCGACCGGATTGCCGTTCATAGACTCGCACGTGAAGCTGCGTCCTGGGCTTGTGCTTGAAGTAGTGGGGCCAACCAGCTCGGCAAAGACTGAGATACTGATAGAAGTGGGCACACAGTCTGTGTATCATTTGCTCAAAACAGATGGATGCGGAGCATTGCTAGCATTCAGGCAACAGCCGGTCATCAGCCCTGCTACTGTTGCAGGTTGCAGCAAACGTGCTGAGCAGAGATGCAGCAGCTCAGGACCCGTCAGAGCAAGGTAACACACCAACTTACGCACCAGCACAATAATCTAACAATCGCAGCACAGCTATGAACGCTTGCAAAACACTGTGTGCCTTTCGTGGATCGCTGTATCTCTGTGTACTGCTGTAACAACTGCAGCTGCAGAACCTGCTCCAAGGGGTAGTCAGACCTGATAGGGTACAAAGTACACGCTGCTCGGGCTCGCTTACACGCGTGTATGCGCCTATCGCAGGGCATGTTGTGGTTTTCGACTGTGATGGCAAGTTTGACTTCATACGGTTCATACAGGTTGGCAAAATGTTCCTGCAGTGTCTGTCGGCAGTTTGCAGCAAAACCAGCATCCACGTACACATATACATAGCTCTCAGCGCAGATGTATCGCGGTCAGGCCACCAACCTAACAGCTCTTTGGGCACTACTGCCAGGGATTGGTAGTGTTCTGCCTGTAACTGTCCCAGTAAAGGCTTGCACAGCCACCTATGTTCCATGTCAAAGTTTGGGTATTGCCAAGTTGGGCCAGTGGCCCTGCAAAACTGTGTCTGGCGCAGGTGTTGACCACCCGCCTGCCACACACTGACAATCCTGCGTCGGTTGAGCAAGGTCAGTTCATCGCAGTTTGTCCACACATGCATCACAGCTCGCTTGAGCCACTCGAAATGCCACATCTTGTGGTTGTGGTGTGGCACACTGCGGCATAGCTGGCCATGCTGCAATGTACATCCTTAGAGCGCCAGGTCACCCAGCTTCATTGCTTGTTCCAAAGCAAGTCAACCAGCACTGCAGACTCATGTAAACAGCAGATGGCACTCCTGAATTGTTTCTGCACGACCAAGTCGGTGTGTATTTTATCGCCTGTTGGTGCGGCTCATACTACTGTTGCTGTGTCTGCTGTTTGCAGGTGCTGGTGCAGTACCCGACATCTTTTCAGCACTGCAGAGGTTTCACCTGGTGAGTGCTGCGCTCTCAAACAGCCCCAACCAGGCTAGACTGAATATGTTGCAGTTCCCCTGTCAGCACATGCGCTGACACATACGTATGCGGCTAATGTGTTGGTGCTGTTTAGTTGCTGGGCGTTTGTATCAGCCCTGCAAAGCTTCATTAGCCGTTAGATCACAAGGATGATCTGCCCCTGTAATTACCAGATCCCGCACAGCCCTGGGCAGCTAGAGTCAGTTTTGTTGACATGTCTGTTCCTGCTATGCACACTGGTTCAGGAAAAGACGTGTCAGCTGGTATGTGCGCCCTACATGTGTGCATCATATATGTTTGGTAATTCAGTTGCCTTTAGGATGTCTCACGAACACAGGTTATCGAGCGTATTGTGTGACATGGCATGGTGTGAAACTGGCATCACTGGATATCTTAGCCCTGTCATTTGTGCTGCCATCAATGAGCTGCAAGTCAATGGGACGTGGTATACATTGATTTATCATGTTTCTGCTGCTACTGGTATTCACATGCGCTATCTGGTTGTTAAGTGGTTGCTATCTGCAGGTCCGATGTAACAGCAGTCTGGAATTGCTGCTTGCCTTGGCTTCTCTCCCAAAAGAACAAGCAACATGGCAGGTGACTTGTTGTGCTGCCAGCAATTGGTCGTGGCAAATCACCGTAATGACGCAACCATTCACACCCGCTGTACAGTGCGTATCATATGGTAATGCTGGTGTAATTTGGGCCAACTCCAGCTGCTTTCCTTGGGTGCATGTGAATACCTGTCATGTTTGCCGCTTCACAGCCAATAATGATCAATCCTTGTGTTGCAGGGTCCCTGTCGGCTGATCCTCCTGGACAACATCGGTGCCTTCATCTGGCAAGACAGAGCAGCAGCAGCCAGCAGCAGCAGCGGCACCAGCACCTACCAACACCACCAAGAGCAGTACCCAGCAGCAGTAGATGCGCAACGGATACAAGGTGCTGTTGCTGCATTGCTGCGGGAGCTGTCACAGCAGTTGAGATGTCCGGGGTTGGTGACTAAGCAGACGGGAGTGACACAAGATGATCGAGGAGAAGGTTCTAGGCTTGTACAGCGCGAGCTGCTGACAAATGCGTGGCAGGTAGACTTTGCTGGACTAACCTGGGTTTTTTGATCTGTATCTTCACTGTCATGTCACTCTTAGTAAAGCCTGTCGTGTCCATGTGACGTGGTGGTGATAGATGTTGCTGGATGCTCGGTGCTCAGATCGACTTCAAACAAACTATGGTAGTTACGGCAGTTTTGCGCTGTATGGCGCTTGGTGACACATACTGCAACCAAACCACAATCGTCGAGCACATGTCTGTACTGAGTGTTCCCTGGTGTGACCTGTCACTGTTCCTGCAGAGTGTTGTGACTCACCGGCTGCTGCTGCTGCCAACACTGGCCCCGGGCCAAGCCCTAGCAACCCTGGTTCAGGGACCAAGAGGCACAGAGCTCACTGCACAGTGGCAGGTGCGTAGTTGGTGAAAACAACAGTGCATCTGTGTGTGCAAGCTATTGCCCTTTGTGCGATGTACACAGCTGAGATGTGCCCAGCTGCAGCATATGCGTAATGCCCTTGCTAATCATTGGTGGCAGAGCCACCTGCTTGTCTCGATGGCCAGGGGTGTAAGGCATCGTGATGTCTGTTGAGATGCATCATTGAGCAAATTTGTTTTTTGTGATTGACATGTGAAGTATGTTTCATCGGCAGGTTAACAAGAAGCACGCACCATGGATTGCAGGCAAATGGCCACCACCATGCAGTACCGAATGATTTTGGCAGGCGCCACACATCCTGGTAGCTTATCCATAACCTCTCATTTCCGCTGTGTTGCTCTGTGTGCAGGGTCCAAATGGCCTGGGACCTCTGACGAAGTTCCAAGTTACACAGCAAGCCATAGTGCAACTTGCTTGAACCCATAAGGGTCTTGTAAGCTTGCACAATGGTAGGCTTGTAGAAGTTGCCCCTGGCAGCAAATTTCCAGTGGATGTCCCGCCATATGAAGTGGCACAAGCAGCGAGTGACGAGCATTTGATCAGTGCAGGTCAGTACTTGTTGATGCTATGCAGTCTGCCTCCCAGGGATAGCTCGACTGCAGTCTAACAGTGAAGTGCACATCATTGCACTCGTCATCACAGGCAGCGGTGGCGCTGTGTTTGCGCATGCAGGCCCTGGGCACTTGCTCAGGTGCAGTGTATGCAGCTGAGGGTATGCATGGAGCTGGTCATTAATTGCAGATGCGACAGGTCTTGGTACACGATGAGAAATTCTCGGTGTTGACAAGCAAAACTGAAGAGACACAGCAGGTTGGCCCAGAGCTGTTTTGAGTAGCTGTGGCTGCCGACGTGGTATGACGTGGTATGACGTGGTATGTGGCTGCCGACGTGGTAATTCTTGCAATGCCGGCCAAAGCGCGAGTGTTGCTGTTCGCATGGCATGCATCAAGTTCCGTTGTTTGAGAATGAGAGCTTATCTTCGCTTGTTGTTGCGCAGGTGCTTTGGTTGACGACCTTTCATCTGCATCACGCTCCCTGCTGCAAGCTACAACTACTACAGTATGCCCTGCCATCAAAAGCTGCAAAAGGTGTGTTGTGAGCCCCACTACCAGCGTTAACACCTGCTCGGTGTGCAAGACAGGCTACAAGGCCACAAAGGACAATCTGAACTGCGGTAAGAGGAGATATTGTTAGTATCAAAATCAGGGTGATGGTACAGACTGCCCCTTGTGTCTCTTATGTATCCAATCCCTGTGAATGCTGCATTTCAATATCGTGACTCAGTAGCTTTGCACCCGCATGGCTGTTGTTGACTACTCAGCAGCACTACACCACCCAACTGCTCTTGTTTCTGTCTCTGCAGTGTGCCCTGCTGGCCGGTATGAGCGTTGCACCGGGTCAGACTGCGCCTGTGTGCCATGTGGCAAGGGCTTCTACTGCCCAGGTGGTGACATGACATCAGGCAACAATGCTGCTGCTGCTGCCAGCGGTGTGCGCAAGTCCTGCATCAGGGGAGAGGTCAACTCAGCAGATACCAGTGACAGCGTGGCTGCCAATGGCCTTACAACAAACACAAATGTGGCAACCAGCAGCGTGCAGTGCGGTAAGAAGCAGTGTTGTTTGAGTATGCCGCATGAACAGCAAAGCATGTGCTGACTTGGCCCGTTGGAGCATCATTTCAATGCAATCACTCCTGCACCTAGGCACGCTTATGAAAGTCCCTTCACGGCTGTTTCATACATCTCATATAGTGTCCGCTGCCACTCTGTCTTGCAGTGGTGGTGGGTGGTTGGCGCCTGGTTGACGCCGCTGAGTCCACTCAGCATGCTGAGAAGTGCACTGGTGCCAGCTTCTCACAAGGCCTCACCCGCCAGAGACAGTGCACAAAGTGCACGGTAGGCCTTGAGAGAGATGAGACCCTCGCCGCAGGAATACTTCAGACAAGCTCCAATCAAGTTTGCAGTAAGTAGCCAGCCCATCTGCCCTTACATACGAGCCTTGCATCTGCATTAGCATGTCTCTGCCTGGTATGACTACTGCTCATCTGTGAACTGTGGCCGCCCTGGCTATCCACACAACTTTGTGCTGCATCACGGTAGCGTGCAGAACACTCACTGAAACTGTGTGCCAGCAAACTAAAGTATCGGTGTGCTTGTGTCCTGCAGGGGTCCCGGCTGGTTCCTACCTGTCCGGCAGCACTGTCAAGAAATGCCTCGTTGGCACATACAGGGTTGGTCAGGCTGCTCCTACCAGTTTGGCTGCAAGCGCCTGCACACTATGCCAAACTGGCTGGACCACAAAGTCCATTGGGTCAAAGCTACAGACTGCTCTGGTAAGACACCATACGACACCACAGTCGGCATGGCCAGAGACACATTGCCCGGCTGTGTCTTGGACTTTGTGCTCTGCAAGCTGTGCTTGGCCACTCTGCAGCAGATGGCCGGTGAACAGGATTGTACAGCAACATTGACGTGTCTGGTTCCATTGCTCGTGTGTGCACAATCTGACCCAGTGCCCTGTCTCTTGTGTCTGCAGAGGGTCGTCCTGGCTACCAGCTGTCATATGGCTCCACTGCAGCCAGCCTGTGCCCGTATGGTACCTACTATCCCGGTGGCAGCGTGACAGCTGAGACAACCAACACCTGTATCACCTGCCCGGGATCATCACTGACATCACGCACAGGAGCCACAGCCAATACCGAATGCAGTAAGTAGCAAGACATGACTATGTCAGTTCTCCAATATGGGGTTTTCACTATCCAGAGTGCCTGTGTTCTGCACAGGTTGCTGGGCCCCCATAGATCCTAAAGCTTGGCAGGCCTCAGGTGTCCTGCCGTGTGTGCTGCTCCGCAATGGTCATGACTGCTCATTCACTGACACTAGCACCATGTGCTATTCTGCACTGCAGTGGTTCCTCCCGGCTACTACATCAAGGGTAACGCTCTTGCAAAGTGCCCCGAGCAGGCAACAGTTGCCGGCAAGACCTCAGGCTACTACCGTTCCGGCTGGGTGTCCTACCTGAACGCTGCTGTGACTGAGTCTGCTGATGGTGATGGCACCAAGGCTTGCAAGAGCTGTGGAGCTGGCGTGCTGAGCCAATGGGTGGAGGAAGATGTCAACCCCAACGCAGTTGAAGGCAGCAAGGTCGCAGTGTCAGACCTGTCATGCTGTAAGTCTGGGCTTGTGAGCTTGTTGCTTGGTTCTGACTGAAGCTGCATGAATGTGGTGGCAGCAGATTCTTGCATCATCTATGCACCTCACACTATGCTGGCTGACATCTGGCTGACACCTGTGCATGTCTCCCATGACTGCAGACATCACCCCCCGCATGGGCATGTCTCTTGACATGGACAACAAGGGTTACTACAAGGCCTACCAGTGTGCCGCAAACACATTCTCCACAGCCATCAGCGAGGTACAGGAGGCAGACACCCCGGCCAGCAGGATCTATGGCCTGAGGAGTGCCATCTGCCAACCCTGCAAGGCCGGGCTCTACTCCAGCGCTGGTTCCACCTCCGTTGACCAGTGTTTGGTGCCCGCTGGCTTTGGTCTGAATGCTGATGGCACCGCCGCACAGTGTGCTGATGGTTTCTGGTCAGCCGGTGCTGCACATCATGACAGATGCAACCAGTGCCCCGCTGGCAGGACAACAGTGCACGACTCATTAAACCCTGCCACTGAACAGAACGCTGAGACCAGCTGCTTTGTTGAGCCAGGCATGGGCTTGCACTTCAATGGACTCCCAGCAGGCAGTGACGCCTGGCTGGTCCCTCAGTCTGTCACAAACATCCCTGCAACAGCTTTCCTGGAGGAGTCTGTGGCCAGTGTTCTGGAGTGCCCTGTGGGCTACTACGGTCTGGGAGGTTCTACTACTGCGATAAACAGCTTGTGCCAGAAGTGCCCGGCTGGAGCAACCACAAAGCAGTCTGGAAGCAGCTCAGCAGACAAGTGTGATGGTGGGTTTGACCGGGTTTGACCATAGCGTACCATGACCCTATCCTTTGAGGCGGCAACCAGTGTAGCTGTTGACTGCACTGATTTCTAGCCATGTGCCCACAACACGGTGACCAATTTTTTCCCAACCCGCCATCCCCGGCTGACCATTCAGGGCTTTGCTTGGCATGCTGCAGTATTGCTGTTCCAGTAATTAGCTGAGCAACAAAAATGTGCTGCCATGCTGTGCAGGGTGCCTTGCTGGTTATGGCAAAGTAGCAGCTGGTTCTGAGACCCTGTCATGCCGTTCCTGTGCTTACGGCAAGTACCAAGAATACAATGGCGCTGATACAACCTGCAGCCACTGCCCAAGCACCACATTCAACTTCCCTGGTGATGCCCCTTACACCAG
>NSMO01014932.1:0-10806 GCA_002588565.1 Coelastrella sp. UTEX B 3026 | reverse complement strand
ACCAGCTTTTGTGTCCCTGCCTGCCAATCAGACCGCACAGGAAGCCCTGTGCTTGCTGTTATGTATTCATCCAACCAGATGATACTTGGAACACCAACTGTGATATAGATGCTGTGACACCTATGGTCATGACCTCATACCATCAGGACCATCACCCACCAGCCATGTGCAACATCGCAGGACACCTCCCCCCCCTTCCGGCCCCCACAGGGCCGCCAGATCAATTAACATGTGCTGTCTGTGTCACAATCATGTGCTGCAAGACAGCACCACTACTGCATTAGCCCCTTGGCTGCCAATGCTGCAAAGGCTGCAGTTGCGGTGTACTCCTGAGCCATCACACCCTCATGCAGATGTAGCAACTTGAACCCATCAGCCTTCATGGGGTCCCTAGCCCGCACTACTGCACTACACAACCGCACTCTATTGCTATCCCTAGCTTGCCCTGTGAAGCTCCACAGCTGATATATCACAACCAACAGCTCCCCCGGCTTGATGTCGTTACTAACATTGTAACTAACACTGTAGTTTACACCATCAGCAGCGCTAGCAGGTGCTTCTGCTGTGGCTGCCGCACCATCTTCCTGCAGCAGCGGCCGAGCAGTTATCCCATCTACCCATGTTAGTCCAGCCGCTGCTGCATCTGCTGGCTCCCCCATGCACTTGGTTACCGGGACCACACGACCCGCCGGCGTTACCCAGGTGGCCCCCGGTTCTGCTAGCAGCGACAAGTTTCCTGCAAGAGCATTGCTCTGCAGGAGGCCGAGCTGCGTCACCATCCCACGCAGCAGCGCAGCAGGTTCCTGTGTGTTGTTGATAGTCCCAAACTGCATGAGAGCTTCAACAATGCCGCCAGCGCAGGGCTGTGTTGCCATGTGGATGTTTGTAGCTCCTGCTTGGATGGCTTTCGTGCAGTAGTCCCGGAGTTCTGGGTGCGCATTAGAGACCATGCAGCCGCGGACACCGGGCACTGCAAAGAGCTCAGCATCATTGCCCGAGTCGCCATTGACCTGCAGGCAAAGCCCGCAACAGTTGACGGTCAGCAGCAGTTCACAGTACTGTCTACCCTCAAGCAGGCGAGACATCATGTTTTTTTGCGCTGTTGCACGCAACATTGGCGAGTCATGAGGTACAAGTCGCAGATACTGCAACAAGAAGTGGTCACATTGCTGGTGTGTTGCAGCCCTTGTGCAAGAACCACACTAGGAGTCTTGCATTCGGCCCAGACCGAGCTGCTGAACACGCTTGCTGTAGCAGGGGAGTTGCCGGCCATACATAACCAAACTGCTACCAACAAAGGCATGCTGCGTAGCACCACTGACACACATCTGCCAAAATGCCAGCTCATGACATGTTTTGCCCCCTATGGGACAGCACAGGCCAATCTTGGGGCGTTCAAGCACACCTGACAACCGTCCTTGGGATATGCCCCGATCTCCCTCAACTCCCGTAGAATAAACTCCAGAGCCTTCCCCTTCCCAGCGCCCTGAGCCAGGATGTCAACATCTATGCCGCCACTGTAGATGACTTTAGCTGCCAAGCCAGCTGCTGCTAGCGAATCTCTGAGTTGCTGGAGTACTGCTGCGTCTGCTTCTGGTGTGGAACGCTGAAGGTGGTAACTGATCTTGTGCCTGCGCTGCTCGCTGGCTACCTGCAGTGATTAGAGATGGGTGAACAGCATGTAAACTGTGAGCCTGTAGATATGTTGCCAGGTAAGCTGCAAGCTGTTGGATCACTGCGTGTTGATAGTGTGCAAGGTGGCGCTGCTGGTCATGTGTGTCTCAACAGCCCACAGAAATACAACAAAGTGGCAGACACCCATACTATATGGTGGCATTGTAACTCACCATCTGCAGTACAACCCCTGTTGCCCGCTACCAGACATTGCCAGCTACCCAAAAGCACCTCTAGGCCTAGACAAGCTGTGTTGGCACAGGGTTGTGTAACCCTGGAATAGGGCTATCTTACAGTGGCACATGACTATGAAGTTCCAAGGTTGCATTGTCACCTGTGGTTTGAGCTGTGGTAGCTGCGCTGCCAGCTGCTGGACCTTGTTTCTGTCCCAGCCTTGATCTAGGTATGCTGTCCAGGCTGTGTCAGGGACCAGGGTGCCATCAGGACCACGGTAGAAGATCTCAGTGCCCACTGAGCAGATGAGAACGTTGGGGTTTAACAGCGGAGCCTCATCCTGCAGAACCACATATGCGAATGCCGAGGTTTTGATGTTGAGGGTCAGGTCATGCTGGTGTTGTCCGAGTGCAGGGTTTTGTGAGGCAGCAAGCCATCTGGGCAGGTGCTTGATGGTGCTGTAAGGAGCTAGAATGTGCAAGAACTGTAGTGGCAATTTAGTGCTGTAGCCGCAGCAGGTCAAGTGCATCGAGACAGATGCTGCGCAGGCTGACTTGCTGCTGCCCTGTAGAACGCAGCAATGCAACTACTGAAGCATGCACTGCAGATACAATATCGCCAAGCAGCACAGACATATCATGCCTGCACCTAAGAGAGTTGATGATATGATGTTGCCATCGACTCACCCATAGTTTGCAAAATAAGTTTGGCGACCTGCCAGTTGAGAATACCAACAGGCTGTCATGTGCAAAGCTGATGCTCCACAGCTTGTTGAACAGCTGCAAGCGTTCATGTGTAGGGTCCTCATTTTGCACCTACGGGTGCAAAGCAGACCAATGGACAGATAGGTAAGGATCAATGATGGGAGCATAAGGCCCAGCTGCACAGTATTCAGGTGAACAACGCTCAGCAGAGACTACGAGCTTCCTGGCATCAGCAAAGAAGATGCTATAGAGTCACAGAAGCCTGTTATGTGAAGATCAAAGCGACATTGCAGGATCAGCGCGGGCAACGTGCGTTGTACTTGCCATCGTATGGTCCAGGTCCGACACCAGCACGAACCGCGGCTTGGGGCACCCGAAGAGTGCTAAATGCAGGTTACCAGAAGCCATGGCAGCGCGGAAGGGAAAACGATGTACGTGTTGCCTCTGTCCTCGGATGGGGGTGACTAAACAGTTGCACGAGCGAGCGTATGCAACGGTCGACACGTGCATATTATGCTGAACCCAACATTATCGAGCCTGGAATGCGGAAACGGCGGTGCGGATGAGGCACGCGCGAGTCATTCTTTGGAGTGTCATTTCTGGGAGTTGCCTGTTACGAAGTGGTTAGACGCACCGCAAGTCCCCAGCTTCCCTCATTGACAGCATCTCCATGCTCGCCGTGATGGCCAGGGGCTTGATACGCTTGCTGTCAATCTAGCGGCTATCCTGCAGGAAACCAGCACCCCACCGACACATTCTGTCTTTTCGGTAGCAGGCCTGCCCAAGCGCTGCTCCTTGGCAGTTACATAACACATAAGGAGATGAATGGTTTCTGGTTGCTGACATAAGCCGCAGCACACCAGCCGGGGTAGTAGCAGTACAGCACAGCCATGGTGGCAGAAGCCCCTGCCACCTTCTATGGTCGTAGCTACACATCCAAGAAGTCCGTCGTGGCCGGCCTTTCACCTGAACAAGCACGTGTTAGAGCAGTAGCTGAGGTGGTGAACTGCCTCATCCAAGGCGTGAAAGAGGGCAAAGATGTAGACCTCAACCAGCTGAAAACCGAGGTAGGCTGCTGTGCTTGGTGTAAAACATGACAGCGTACAATGAAGTGTCCATTAGCTCAACCATAGCTAAGCCATCGCGCAGCAGATATTACGTTCAACAACTGGGACACGCATGGTCTCAGTAGCAGGTCAACATGCAACGCAGCAGCGGCACCCAGCAGAACTCGGCAGTTCATTCTGTCAGCATAAACAGCTCAAGGTGTACTGCACCTCGGTCGTCTACGTCAATTTCCAGCAGAATGGACAGGCTGTCGTCTCAAGCACTTGCAAACTTCCTGAGCATGTGTACCATCACACCGCCAGCAGTAGCACAGCAACCAGCAAAGCCTCTTACGCCATAGACTCTTCTACTCCTCTCCATACTGTATCCTGCAGATATCTCGTAAATATGGCCTATCACGTGCTCCTAAGCTGGTCGAAATGATTGCAGCTGTGCCGGAAGAGCACAGGGCCATGCTGCTGCCTCAGTTGCGTGCCAAGCCAGTACGTACGGCATCAGGCATCGCAGTTGTAGCGGTCATGAGCAAACCACACAGATGTCCACACATTGCCACCACTGGTGAGTCACACAGGGACAGACAAAGATAGCTGCAGCAGTTGCAGCATGTCCTTGTCAGCAAGCAGCCATGCGCCAAGTGGGCGGTGTGCAGATACTGCAGATACAAATCTGCCAGATGCAGCAGCAGCAGCCAAAGCAGCAGTCAATATTAGTGTTACCCGTCAGCCATAGCCTTATGGCCCTTGGCCCCGCGCCCGATGTTTCACAGGCAAATAAACAACTGTAATTTCCATCCTTTGTTCGACAGAGCAGCAGCTGTTGGTATCAAAGCGCTGCACCAATAAACACTTGGTAGCAGCTGCATGCAAGCGGGAGCTGCAGGAACCTCTATCAGGGAAACCACCAGCTGTGACGTGTTCTCTGGTTGAAATGATGTCAGCAGTAGGGGTGTTTGAGTCGTCAAGTGTTCCTGCAGGCTGCAAGCTGTGGCTTAATCCTGGAACCAACTGGGCTGCATCTTAAGCTGAATTGACAAGAAGTACTGGTCCTTTCTCTGCTGCAGGGAACATCTGCATCTACTGTCCCGGTGGCCCTGACTCTGATTTTGAGTACAGCACTCAGAGCTACACAGGTTATGAGCCAACCAGTATGAGAGCTATCAGAGCTAGATACAACCCATATGTACAGGTATGGACATAGGAGCAGCTCTCAATAGTGTATCAGCATCCACAAGCAGCAAGTCCAGCTGATGTTGGCAGCATATCCAAAACGACTTGCGTGGCTATGTGCAAGCTTGCTAGCGCAATCTCAACCCCAACCTGCCGGCCTGCCAGGGAAGCAGCCAAGTCATGCAGCAACAGATCTGTAGGCATGCCTACAGTGATTGCCAGCGTACTAGAGTTCCCCTTCTCTACATCCGGCTTGAATAGGTCATCCAGCCTTGTATGGCATTCCAACATGCCCTCACGTTCCTGCAGTAGTGTGGTGGTACTATTGATGTACCTGGTGCTGGGTCCTGACCTGTCCGGCTTGCTGCTGCTGTGCCACAGGCGCGTACGCGTGTAGATCAGTTGATGAAGTTGGGTCATGTAGTTGACAAGGTTGAGTTCATCCTCATGGGTGGAACATTCATGAGCCTACCAACAGACTACAGGGACTACTTCATCAGGAACCTACATGATGCACTTAGTGGTGGGTCTTATCAACTTACGTTGTGAGGAGTTTATGTCGTGGGATGTTCTGTGCTGTTCCGCTAGTCTCTCACAGCACCCGCTGCTGTATCCGGGAAACTACGGCACTCATCCATGACAGCTCTTGGGCTGCAGGCAGCAATCGGTCTAATACTGACAGCCCTGTTCGCACAGATTGCAACGTGTAGCTCTGCCCAATCTGCATTGGGCAGGATTCTAACAGGTACTGGCAAGGCAGTCACACCTCAAGCAGCATGTGTTGCTATCTGCCGTGTCCTGCAGGTCACTCATCTGCTAATGTGACTGAGGCTGTCCAATACAGCGAGCACTCCCGCACCAAGTGCATAGGCCTCACCATAGAGACCCGCCCTGACTACTGCTTGGGGCCGCACTTGAGAGATATGCTGAGCTACGGCTGCACACGTCTGGAAATGGGAGTGCAGAGCGTGTATGAAGATGTAGCTAGAGATACGAATAGAGGTCATACTGTTGAAGCTGTCAAGGAGTGCTTCTGCTTGGCCAAGGATGCAGGATTCAAGGTATGCCGGGCTTGCATTGGGTCTCACTGTCGCACAGTCAATGATAGACCGGCAGAACCATTTCACTGCAGCTGGATCTGCTATATATGAACTTATGAGCTACCCACCAACCCGCGCCCCTTCAGTGGCACAAGAAACAACTTAATTTGCTGTGATTGCATCTGGAACAGGAGGTCCCAAATCACCTGCTGCTTGTTGTAATAAGCTCGGTTTGAACCTAGATAGTTCAAGTAAGCCGTGGCATGTCCTCGGAAGGTACAGGAAGTTCACTGTGCACACAGCTGTCCTTTGAGTGACATGGCAATACCCTTATGACAGCAGCAGCAGCTGCTGAGCTGGCCGCTGTAACTGGAGCCTTGTTGCTGGCACATCACATCCTCATTGATCACTGATCTGACAGATGACTCATGGTCCATGCAGGTTGTGTGTCACATGATGCCTGATCTTCCCAATGTTTGTCGCTGCATCAAGCTCGTTCTGCACCTAGGCAGCTCACCTGAGCTTTTACAAGGCCCTCAGAGGGTTGGGAAGATCACTGTGCACAGCTGTAGTAATACTGTCACCTTGAGACAGAGGCAGCAGCTGCTGAGCTGGCCGCTGTAGGTGGAGCCTTGCTGCTTGTAAATCATCACATCCTCGTTGATCAGACCATACAACTTGTTTCTCATGCCACATGCAGGTTGTGTGTCACATGATGCCTGATCTTCCCAATGTTGGTTGGGAGCGTGACATTGAGGCGTTCAGGGAGTTCTTTGAGAGCCCGGCATTCAGAGCGGATGGACTGAAGCTGTACCCAACACTGGTCATAAGAGGTGAGCAAGCAGGCAAGCAGGTAATATACTGCTGGCGTGCATAAGGCTTGAGCAGCTGTCCATAAGGGTGCTGTTAGCATAGCAGTCCTGTAACCAAGTGCTGGGAAACTGGATTGTATGTTGGTTAACTGCACTCTAGAGGTTCTGCTGGATGTACGTGCTCCTTATCCAGTTGCTTTTTAAGTGAGCTCATTGTGCTGTGTATGCTTGATTGTGGCTGTGCCAACGCTCAAACAGCTGCTGTTGCTGACAGGGTAAGCTGCTATCAACCTGCTGTGTGTGCAGGTACTGGGCTGTATGAGTTGTGGAAAGCTGGGCTGTACAGAAACTACCATCCTGACAAGCTGGTAGACTTGGTAGCACGGTGAGAGCCAGCACAGGCTGTGCTGCACTTATGGATTGTCGATGCAGTCTGCAAGTCGAGAGGCTCTCATCAACCTTGCGAGAGTGACTTCAGCAAGACTCCACAACTCCATGAAGCAACACAACCAAATCAGTTTTATTGTGCTGATGGCAAGCGTGGCAGTGGCTTCTGCATGACTTGGGGACTTGCTGCCAGTCCAACTGCACACCACCAAATGTAGCACTCGCTGTCAGTCCAATTGCACACTACCATGAGACGCGGCATATGGTACAACTTGTGAGCATGGCGGCTAGCTATCCATGGGCTACTTGCTGTTGTCTGATGTGCAGTATCTTGTCCCTAGTACCGCCTTGGGTTCGCATCTACCGCATTCAGCGTGATATCCCCATGCCACTCGTCACCAGTGGTGTGGAGAAGGGCAATCTGAGGGAGCTGGCACTGGCTCGTATGGCAGCCCTGGGTCTCAGGTGCCGTGATGTCAGGACCAGGGAGGCGGGCATCCAGGACATACATCACCAGGTGGGCAGAGTGATGTTCGTGTGGTGCTTACATGTTATCAAAAGAGCTATTGGCAGATTGAGCAGGATACAAAGCAGCACTCAGCCGGCACTGGCTGATCTGGCAACTTTAGGCCTCATATGTTGTGATAGGTCTCAGAATAAGGCAGGCTGCAACAAGAAATTATCTGAAACATAATTCATCATGTGGGCCAGGCTGTGTCATGGCATGTTGGTGTTGCGGTGGGGGCAAATGTCAGGAATGACTCTTGGTGCTATTCTCAGCACAGGTACAGCGGTTCTGTGCTGATAACATGGCTGCTGCTGTTGTCGTTCCATGGATTGGCATGGCATTGTAGAGTAACTGGTTGTAAACCGTTTTTCTTGGTCCTAGCAGCGAGCAAGCGATCAACTCATCAAGTATCATGCCTTGTAACTGCGAATCACAGGTGCCTCGGGCAGGATTTGGACATCGCAGTGACATGTCCTTGGTTGCTGCTGCTTGTGTGTGTTCATGTGCAGGTTCGTCCTGATGCAGTGGAACTCATCAGGCGTGACTACTCAGCTAACGGTGGTTGGGAAACCTTCTTGGCTTATGAGGACCCTCGCCAAGACATTCTAGTGGGCCTGCTGCGTCTGAGGCAGGTTGCCGGCAGACAGCAGCAGGAGAGGCAGCCAGAACTCAAGGGCAGGTGGGTGTGGGTTGTTTTTGTTCATACTTATAAGTAGCTTTGATCACTTGGTAGCAGTTGGCTGTCTGAGATGGTGAAAGTGTTTCACATGTAATCTTGCCTACTTCAAACCTTGGCTGCTGAAGTGGCTGGTTGTGTCTTGTTTTGTGGGCCGCGACTGGACGTGAGCTCTTCAGGCATGCACATAGCACTTTGAGCATGATGCTGAGGACCTAGTGGTTCAGGCTGCTGTGCTGGTCTAACCCTCCTGCCAGTATCCGAGGGTACCGGTCAGCCCCCGGCAGCTGCCCTACAGGGACCTCCTGTAGACTGCAGCATCAAACTGGGCCTTGTGTTGGTAGCAAGTATCAGAGTTGTACTGCTGCGTTGTGCTCCTGTGGTGTTTTGATAACCTAATGCTCCATTTTATCTCATCTTTTTTTACTCCATGCATGCAGGGTCTCTATTGTCCGTGAGCTACACGTCTATGGCTCTGCAGTAGCAGTGCACGCCCGTGACACCGGCAAGTTCCAGCATCAAGGCTATGGCAGCTTACTGATGCAGGAAGCAGAACGCATTGCCCTGCATGAGCACCGCAGCAACAAGATAGCAGTGATCAGCGGGGTCGGCACACGGCACTATTACAGGAAGCTGGGGTACGAGCTAGAGGGGCCCTACATGGTGAAGTATCTGTCAGCAGCTGAGCCAAGCCCTGCTGCTGTTGCTGGTGCTGCTGCTGTCAGCACCTCATCCACTACTGTTCCTGCAGTAGTGGAGGAGTCTCCTGTTGGTGCTGGCGGGCAGAAGGTTGCAGCTGCTGCTGCTGGATGCCAACAGCAAAGTCATCGTGTGTACAGGCGGAGATGGACACAGCCAGCAGCTGCAGTGGCCGTGTGTTGAGAAGTCTAGCGGGTTGTTAGTCAATGCCACGCCAGCACAAATTGCAGCTGCTGTTGGTGATTACCAACAGCAAAGTCATCGTGTGTACAGGCGGAGATGGACACAGCCAGCAGCTGCAGTGGCCGTGTGTTGAGAAGTCCAGCGTGTTTTGTGTCAGTACAGTACTACTCCAGCAGAGTGTTGCAGCTGCTGCTGGTGTATGGCAACAGCAAAGTCATAGAGTGTACAGGTGATGGAAGACACAGCTGGTTGCTGCAGCTGGTAGCGGTGTGTTGCTAATGTTGTGTGTTGTGTGTGGTGCTTCATCGCGGTGTTGTTAACAGCTTGGAAAGGTCAGGAGGCTGATGGACGTCAGCTTGCTGGCATTGTCATGATGTGTCTCACAGAATGGACAGTGAGGTATCGTAGCCATCTCTGCTGTTGCGCATGGGGGCTTGATCTACCGCTTGCATGAGCCCACCTCACCTGTTTTGCTCGAGTACGTTGCCATTGCGCAGCACAACAACTGCGTGCATGTCTGCGCGTCTGCTGGTTGTGGTTTTGAGAGAGGGTGGGGGGTGCCGCCTCCTGTGCTGAGTGTGTGTTGATCCCGGACCAAGGCTTGGAACTGCCCCGGGAAGGCTGTCCTGCTGTCTGGCATGCTGCTGATTGGCCTTCTATTTGCTAGAAGTTGTGTCTGTTGTTGTGAATCTTCAGGTTTGGTGGGTGCCAACCAGGCTGGGGCGCAGTTGTGGCCTGGCTGCTGATGGTGCATCTGCTACCCCAAGGAAACTGCACCGCCTGCTGCTGTGGTGTGCTGCGAGCAGTTGTGTTGGAGCCTCAATCAAAGGCTCTGCCGGCTCTAGCTCTGGGTGCTACCGACCAGGTCACTGACGCTGTGATACTATCAGGATAGGCGTGACAGACCAGTAGCTGCCGCTGTGGCCTTTTGTTGTGATATCCAAGAGTATTGTTCTTGGAAACGTTACTGAAAGGGTGGCTGATGCTAGTGGCTCCCAGCGTGCAGATAAGGAGCTCTCTGAGAGCTACTCAGCCAGTAGAGTACAAGACACGGTGTTATGCTGTCATGACTGACAGTTGCACAACAACTGTTCTGCTGCCAAGTCATAATTAATTGCTATCAGGCTCGCATCGGTGTAGTGATAGGAAGTATGTGATGCGAGCTTCACACACTGCGCTGCAACTGCACGTTTTGCCTTGCTGCTGCTAGCATCTACCTGACAGACTTTTGCACGCCGTGCACCCGCACAACCGCGTCATTGTTCCAGCTGAATATTCAACCAAGGATTATCTTGCTTATGCCCTGTGCCTGAACATCGGGGCTTGTGCTTTGCAGTGAGTCGCCTGAACAGATCTCAACACGTCTGCTCGTGAAGGTGCCATAGACCGCCGTTGTCAGGCCAATAGTAGCAGTCAGCCTGGCGTACTTAGCTCATTGTGACCGACATCATGCTGCGAGCGGCCTTGCAGTGCCTAGTGCAGCGGCACCAGCTGGCAAGCAGTTTTGCTGCTGGAGTGACGCAGCAGCCGTTCGCTCTTAACTGCGAGTGCTCAGCTTCCAGCTTGCCCAGAGTGTTCGCAGTATGCATCGCACAGCAGCAGTCAGCGGTGGGCATCAGCAGCACGCTGAACCAGCAACTACAGCACAGCTCTGCAGCAGCATACAGCACTCAACTTGCAGTACGCAAGCAGCAGCCACTACAGCAACGGCCGCT
>NSMO01014931.1:0-10825 GCA_002588565.1 Coelastrella sp. UTEX B 3026 | reverse complement strand
TAACAGTTCGTGAGCATACTGCGCATGGACCTGCATGAACTCAATTGACCTTGCAAGTGATCGTGGGCCTCAGACCTGAGCATGTCGCTACTGAGGCCATGAGACCATTCAACAGAGCACGGGTGATACACTGCAAAGTGCATCAGCCATATCTTGTGCCAGGATCGAACCAGCCACCAAGTATACCTGGTACTTGGCCCATATGTGCAAGCCACAACAGCCGTCTAGGGTCCAGCAGCTCAAGCCACAGAGACCTATTTAAAACAGAAAGTGGCACAAACAATGCACACCTGGTGTGCTGCTGCACAAAGCCGTCACACAATCTCAGGCTGCCACAGACACCATCAAGTGCTGTAGCACAGGCCTGCCAGGCTAAGACAGGCCTGGGCATTCCAAGAGATGCTGTTGACACAGGGCAGGCAGTGGCCTGCATGAATCCCATTTGGGCAAGCAGAATAAAGGCAGTCCGTGACACAGTGCAAGTCCAAATCCAAGCATCCGCACTTCCATATGACAACCAAGCGGTGCACATTGCGCTTCGTTGCCGACAGAAGCGATGCACTCTTCATGGCAATCACCAACACTGCAGCAAATCTTTACTGCTGAGTCTATCGTACACAAGGGCCACATAACTACAAATCTGAACGAATATATGAGGACCATGCCTGCATGCTTGTTGTATAGCAGATAGCCTAGGAGGCACAACTTGGATACAACAGATACCCTTTGGCATGCCCATCTGTCTCACGGCCCCTATATCATGATTTTACGCAAGATAGTGAATCACACCACGAATAACTATACTTACAGCTAGATGGTTAACAGCAGACACTACTAGGGGTACACACACAATACATTACGTTACACAGCTCGGATTGTACTGGTCCCTGCCCTATCTGACAACAGTCAGCGCACCAATCAAGCTCACTCGCACTCTCTCCCTCAGCCCAGCAGCAGTCACCCGAAAACCGAGGGCAACATGCTGCTGTGCTTTCACAATTGTTCTCAAACTCTCGTATACTGCACATATACACTACATCATGAACAGTATAGTGACCTGATCAAAAGGCTCATAACGGTACATGTCAACCAGAGGCAATAGCATCAGTGGCCAAGAACTCACAAATCGTGTTGTCATGTGCAAGACAGCATCAAGGGTCTACTACATAGACCATTGCAATGCCATGCCAAAATTGCATGTTGTACAGTAGTAAAGATGACGGGACAGAGCAAGCAATACTGCAGCATGTGGTCTGTGATTATGGGAGCAACACCATCATGTAAAACTAGAACACCACCTCTGGGTGGATAGTAATGTCAACCTACAACGCTCGACAGGCAACCTGCTGAATGATACAGGCAAACAGTAGCGCTGCTGGGCTGTTCACAGCAGATTCAGCGACAGCATCCCGCCCTCATCTAGCACTGCATAATCGTTCAATCAAAACTAGCAGTTTTGATGCCTCTCAAAAAGTAAAGGCCTGTCGCTTGCGCCTGGTTGGGCTGTGCAGCCCTCTGGCCGGCCTTCTCATTTTCTGCACGCCTGCGCGTATAGCCTGCCAGAATTGCAATTGAGTGTTGTTCCCGAGTATATTCAACCAGGTAGGCCTCAAAATTCGCGTCCGGCCTTCACAATTTCAGAGCTTCAGTTCCCCTTGAGCTGCTTCCAGGCCTGCTCGTGCCAATTGACGATCAGCCTGTGGTCCTCCTCAACTTCAGCCCACAGCAAAGTATTCTTGGGCAGGGACGGCCTCTTAGCAATAGCTTTGTTGGCAGCCTCCTGGGACTGCAGAAATGCAATGCGCTTCTCCAAGACTGTTAAATCAAGATTGGGCGCCCCTTCATCCCCAAATTGACGTTTAGGTTTTGTTGCGCGCACTGCGCAGCTCCCTCTGTGAGCATTCACTGCTGGCTGCAAGGCGCCAACCCGCTTTGTAAGAGAGTACATTCTTGACAGTGGCAGCCGAAAAGCTTTAAACTATACTACAGCATTTGTGGTGTGTAGGGCTGCCTTAGTAGTTCAGCTCACTGCGCTGGGAAGTGCAAAAGGCGGGACTAAATGGTCTGGCAGTGGAAGGCGCACTTTCCGCTACCCTGGCTCTGGCGCATCTGAGACGTCGCATTGACACTGTACGTTTGGCCGTGAACATCCTTGGTGCTGCAGGTTCTCACCATAACAGAGTACGTAACACTGCAGCACCTGCTTGTCACCCCGAGCGTGGCAGAATGAGGTGCACCGCAGTACAGATGTTTACGGGTGCTTGGCATTGATATACTACATGTTCACTTTTCGCTACTGCAAGTGCTCAAAGGGTTGTGCACGGCGTTGGTAGTATGACATGCTTGAACAGCAAAGCTGCAAGTCGTCGCCAGCCTGGCAGTGACTGTGTGCACATCAGCCAGGACTTCGCCGCAACAGTAGCCACACCCGCACAGGTCGTGCACACCAATCTTGTCTGTGTCTTCTATACAGTGGTAATAAGTCCCGAAAAGTGGCGAAAACACACACAGTACATGCCATTGCACAGTACGTACTGCTAAACTTCAAGTGAAGTTCACAGTACTGCTACGTACATCTAAAGGAGACTGAGTCAAATGCAAACAGAATAAATGCGCTGGCAAGAGCGGTCATCTGACAACCAAACAACCGACACAGAGAAGAGCAACATCATGGTTGGATGAGGATGTGAAACAACACATTATGTACATACCGTGTGTATCTCCACGGCTGCTGTAATCTTTGAGGAGTTTGCTCATGCAACATGAAGAATGCCAAGCAGACTGTTGCATGCTACATGCAAGGAACCGCCACGACTGCTATGTTCTATTCACCTAGCAGCTACCTGCCCACCCCGTCAAGGGGCAACTTGCCCAACACGCACTCATGGTGGCCATAAACAAACGCCGGCCTGCATGAAGCTTAGCCAGATTTCCAAGACACCAATGAGCCCTGATGCTATACATCATGTAAGCTAATGCAGATACAAATGACCAGGGCACTATTGGAATGCACAATCACTGCAGATCCGACAAACACATCGCCGATGTCATGTGTGACTGAGTGCTTCAAACTGTGATGCAGAGAGTGGCTCTGGGCACATGCAAGCCCACCAGCCCATGAGAATGCCCCTGATCTGGCTTCAAAAGACAACAACAAACAGCAAGGAGGTACGCAACCAGGAGAGAGACTGTCCTAATCAACCATGCATGAAGGACATCTATGTGCTTGTTGTTGTACACGTGTAGGTATTTGCTGCGTAATTGAGCAGCACAGGTTGAGGCTCAGAAGAGGGCTTACTTGCATGGCAAGCAGCAGCCTGTTGATGCAATGGCACATGGATTGGCAGCTTGAGGCTTGAAGCCTTACACATGCAAGACAGCTGATAGCTGTGATACCTGTCAGTGCCCTGACCGCCATCAGTAGTGAATTGCACCCTGGCTAAACCACGCGGTTTCCATCATACTAAATCATGTCAGCTGCGTAACATGTCTGGTTCTAACAGTGGGCAACTGGTGTAATCAAAACTTGCTGTCCAGCAATACAAAGAGACCATTATGTTGCAGATGATGCACAATGGTACTGCCACACAAACACATAGGGCGGTTGGCATGCAACATACAACTTCAACCACACAAAAAGCTAGCCCACAAACATTCTGAGCATCACATGGTCTGCAGCAATTCATGCGCTGCTATCTAAAGCTTAGACAAACCCAAACACAAAAAGCAAGGTAGTCTTGGTAAACCGAGCAGGTATGAAGCCATGGCATGTGTTCCTAGCCATCAGCACTGCAGATGCTTGCGCTGAACAGCAACACCCCAAGCTGTGTCGCAGCTTGCCGTACAGAGTACAAGTGCTACACTGAGTCTGTCATGAGCACATACGCTTGCTGGGCCGTTCAGCATCTGACCCCGTACTTCGTGGCCCTAATGCTGCAGTCAGAGCCGCTGCGACATCACCCAACCCAATGCTGCTGCTGCTGCTGCCAGGCCCTGCTGTGGCTGCCTGCATAGCTTGCATTATTGCAGCTACACCTGTCTGTACTGCTTCCTGCTGGGCAAGTCCTGCAGCAGGGGTTGCAGTTATGGCCACGGTGCCTGTCAGCTTGGCAGCTGCAGCAAGCGTGCTCTCTGCAGGGCTGCCTGCAGGTGCTGCAGCAGGAGTGTTCACCCCAACCTGCTGCAGGGCCAGCAGCACAGCAGCCAATGGGCTCATGGCTTGGGGCGGACTGGTTGCTGGAGGTGCAGCTGCCAAATGCTCGCTTTGCTGTGGCTTGCCGGGGGCTGGTTGACCCTTAGTTGACACGACTTGGGTGAGAGCAGCAGCAAGCAGTTGATTGAGATCTGCGAACACATTGCTCTGCTGAGGCGCCGACCTGTGCCCCTGCTGCTGATGAGTTTGCTGCTGTAATGCTGCTGGAGGAGTAGCCACAGGCAGGGGGCCTTGTTGCTGCTGCTGTTGCTGCTGTACATCGCCAACCGCAGCACTTGCTCTACTGTTTGCCGCGCCCAACTGCTGCAACAAGCTGCTGCTGCGAAACGTGTCTGCTTCACTGGCTGTTCCAGGGCCAGATGTAATGCCCAATAACGCTGCCATTGCAGCGCTGTCAGTGCCTGTTGCTTCCACTGCAGCACTGCTGGCATGAGTGGGCCCAGCAGCAGGGAAGTCCCCGCCTCTGCTGGCCTGCCCAGATCTCGCCAGAGCAGCAGCTAGAGCATCAATGAATGCATTATTGCCACCACCACCACCAGCAGCAGCTGGTGTGGGAGAGAGCGGGGCGCCATTGGCTGAGCCTCTGTTGGAGGGAACCTGCGGCAGGCCTGATACTGCTGCAGCTGGCACTGACCTGGCAGCTGCTGTTGCAGCTTGCTGTACAGCACTGCCAAGCGCTGCAGATGAGAGTTGCAGATTGCCCAGAGTCTGGTTAGCTGGGGCGCCCAGGCTGCTGAGTAAACTAGCTGTGCCAGGCACTATTGCTGCTGCTGCTGCTGGTGAGACTGCTGAAGCTGGCGGGGCGCTGAGCGGTGCTGCAGGACCACCAGCTGCCGCTTGCGCCACCTGCAGCTGCCATTCCAGTTCTGTCACTCTGTTTTGCAGGACCGCCATCTGCATGAAGTGAGATAGAAAAGGCGTTGGCTGTTTCCTTTTCCAATCTTCGCGCGCACATTGAGCTACCAGACAGTCGCTGCGCACATTAAGCTACCAGACAGTCACATGATATCAAACACAACATGGGACACGTCATGAGCGGCAAATGTAAAGGCCAGCCTGCAAATGGCACTGTTCAGACCAGCAGAGCAGAGCAGGTGCAACACGGGAGGAAGCTGACCTGCGTCCTGAGAGCAAGCACTTCACTCTTGAGTGCTGTGTTCTGTTCTTCCAGTGCCTCTGTGTGTTGTTGCCGCCTGAGCCTGCTGCGAGCTGCGCTTTCGCGATTCTTCATCATGCGCTTCTCCTGCTTTGCAAGGCGCTCCTCGCTCACGTCAGCAAGAGCCTGGCAGCACAGACATGGGCATACAGGGGTTAACTGGCTTGAAAAGAGGAGACAGAAGCCGATGCCGAAATCAGCGGCACCACATCCGACACTACACGTTCGCTGCTCTGTGAACCCATGAGCGGAACCTTTTGCCGCTGTGTGCTTTCATCGGGGCTGAGCTTGTGCTAGCCCTGGCCTACCTGCAACTTCTCCATAGATGCCGCATCAGATGTCTTGCGCCTGCGAGGTGCAGCATGGCCGCCGCCAGAAGCTGAGGCGTCAATGGACTTGGCTCCTGAGTACGCTGATTCTGTCCTGTCGGCGTCTGAATCCCCAGTGCCCAAAGCAGCAAGGCCAGCTGGCCCCAGAGCTGCAGCTGGTGCCGACGGTGTGGAGTAATCCAGCTCATTGACAGGAGTGCCAGTAGAGAACACAAGCTGCTGTGACTGTGGCTGCGGCTGCTGTTGTTGCAGGTGGCGGGCCAGAAATGAAGATATGGCATTGAAGTCCTGCGGGTGCACTCCTGCTGTGGCTGCAGCTGACGCTTGGGCTGCAGTAGCCATGCTTTGGCTGCCCTGGAGATCCTGCACGACAGCGTTGTCTTATGAAGACCGCCTCATACATACTGACAAGTGATCACAAGCTGAATTGCACTGCAAAGAGTGCGTGCGTACCTCTTGTTTGCCTCGTCCACCAGCTATCTCGCTGCGTAGTTGTGCCACGGCCACAGCATCGTCGCCAGCAGCTTGACCGCTAACAGATGGTGCTAGTTCACCCTGTACCGAGGTCGAATGGATGCCCGTAAGTAGGTAGTTGGCCAAAGAAGGTATGTGTCGAGACCGCAACTAGGATAACCTACGTGTTGGCTGATGCTGGTCATAAGCGCTATATCTCTGCATCTATTTCCATTCAACAGTTTCTACGCCAAGAGGCAACCACAGCGTTCAAGCGGGTCACGAGCTGTCCTTCTCAACGCTGACACCTTGGCCACGTGTATAAGTCCAGCACAACGGATTACGAGAAGAATGTATGTAGGATAGCTAGCTAAATCTTCTGACGTCCTCAGAAAAACGCTGCGAAATGTTTAAGAAGGCAAAAGGGTGCCGGCAACTCCGAGCCCAACAAACTGGAGGCCTGGCCAACAAGAAGTCAGGTGCTAAACAACACCATAAGTTGATGCCAATAGCACAACGCAATTGCCTGATACTGTGCTATCACTAGTCGCACGTTGACTGTAACCTGCTTCCACGTGTCCTTGGTCTCAGCGAGCTGTCAATGCCGGAAACAGCCGATGTTCGAAACGAGCCTGTCACGTGGTTGTAATGCTTCTGGCACTTGATGCTCAGCTGCGTGAGTGCAACGCTTCTGTCGTAAGCTGTTGCAACCACTGGGTGCACCAATGGGCCTAACAGACAGCCGTAACAGACAGCAAGCAGTCCTTGGGTGTGCTGCCCAGGCCACGCAAGCTGGTGTCCACTTATGGGTCAAGGCTTTGGCAGCATCGTTGCTGAAGTGTCAGTAATCTTGCCTCTATTGTAGCTCTGAAAAATTGGCATGCGCATTCGTAGAACTTTTGGGGGGCAGGCTATAATGGAAAGCTGCTACAAGATGCGGGGCATCAGCCACCAGCCATTGATAGGACAACTGATGTAGCACACCTGTATCTCGCACTGCAGCCGGAGTGTGTGCACCTGCCGTAAGTCCCCTTCGTTGTTATTGTGCGTGTGATGTCTAGATGTCCAAGGTATTTAGTATCAGATGCGATCTTGTTGGTATTGGTAATGCTGTTGGATGTGACGTGGCCTCCATCTGCAATGCATGAGCTACATCTCAGTCTCTGTTACTCGAGGAGCTGCCATATGTGCCCTTACAGCTTTGGGCAGCAGCCTCCAAGCCTGTCACAGGCAGCACTGGGCCTATCATAGTGACTGCATTGGCAGCGGCAACAACTCTGGAGTGGACAGTAGTCATACCTTCTCCTAACAACTTGAATCGATGGAGCTTGTGTTCCTGCAGGTGCTACCGGCAGTGTCTACAGGTTGATGCCAAACGTCAGCACCACCAGGGCCCAACTACCACGCATGCTCCGGCAGCCGCAAGGGCCAGAACCATAATTTGCTGGTTTTAACTGACTCCTGGTTGATGCACTGTCTCGGCGAGTACGGCTTTGCAGGTCGCTTGTGGTACTTCACCCGCGGCGCTTCATGTCTGCCGTCTGCGAGCTTCAACAGCGATCACACGCCGAACGTGATTCATAAGCATGTTTCAAGCTGCAGATGCCCTGCTAGAAAACTATGAATCCATATTTCGGCATCACAAGCAGGCCACCACGACTTCATGGGCAGTACACTTTCAAATGGAAAGCGGAAAGCATAGCGATGCTTGCGCTAGTATGTCTCTGGGTGGTAACAATCTTCAGGGTTGGCAGGGACTTGAACCTGACCCCCAAGCTCCCGGTCTCCCATTCTATGGAGCAGTTTCTTGATGGCGCGGTAGCTTTGCTAGGCTCTCCTGCGCCGGTTAGCGCCAAAAGCAAGCCGCAACTATATTATGAGCAATTACATCACAAGCCAGCACTGGCTGTTCGGCACACGAGCACAGTACTCCCAGACATCAGGTGGCCTGTGTATGATGACAGTATGTTTGCGCCCCCTAGTGACGAGGAGCTCCAGAAGCATCGCTCTCCCAGTGGCACGTACACAATTGGCTCAAACCCATATATGGTTGTGGCCTACAACGGGAGTTTCTTTGGCCGTGTGTGGCAAACACACCAGTGAGTTTAGCAGAGCTTGCAGCAACAGCAGGAGGCATGGGCTCAGCACCCTAAACAGAAGCAGTTGCCTCCTGGGACAAACGTTGCCTTGCTCTGAACCTGCCACCAAAACCCTTGACTTGGGCACTTTGCAGTACGGCAGTGACTTACCCACCACAAGATCCAATAGTGGACAGCACACCACAGTGTACAAGGATGCTCGGCCTCTTGACACCATGATCAGTAGCTATAACATTGCACTGAAACTGTCTTGCATGACAGTGACTGCGAAGAGAGCTTTTCACTTCTGAGGCACCTACCAGTATGACGTTACTGCTGTCAGGAGAAAGGAGCCCAGCATAATGCAAGCAGTAGTTTGACGGCTGCCACTGCTGCTACCTCTACTGCTGCAGGTTGAACTGCTTGGTCCCCTGTGTCATGACAAGTGACGTTGAGCAGTATGCCCAGAGAGCAGATGTCCTAGTCTTCCATGCAGCAGAGTTAGACTGGAACCGGTTCTGGCAAACCAGAAAACCTGATCACCAGCTGTGGGCTATGCACAGCATGGAAAGCGAGCAGGCATTTACCATACAGCAAGCCGCTTCACCAGCAATGAACAGGATAGACATCCAAGCAACGTACAAGCTTTCTCCAATAAGACCAGGCATACGACATGTTCCTGTTCCCTATCTAAACAAGGGAGAATATTCAGAGTTTGCGCTCAAGCGGCCACAGATGTACCAGAAAGCACAGTTTGGGCTGTGGATGCACAACAACTGTGAAGCCCTTTCTTCAAGACAAGTACTGATTGACAAGCTAATGAACCTATTGCCAATTGATTCACCTGGGAAGTGCTTGCACAACGTGGATCTACCTGCAGCTGCGATTGCACCAACTGAGTTGATGGCCAGCTACAAGTTTTATTTTGTGTTTGAGAATGTGTTTGGTGACCCTGATTGGTAAGTTGTGTGCAGTAGACAGTAGATTGTGCTGTAAATGGCACAAAGTCCAAATGCATGTACATGCACATACCGACCTGTGGGCTTCTTGTGTGTGGCTGGCCAAGGCCAGACATGTGATGTATCTTGGTACGGCATGTGGCTTATTTCTTTGCTGCTGTGTACAGCTTATGCTGTATCTCACTTGAAGTGGTGTCACCTGCTCATAGTGCCAGAGCCAGAGTGTCACAAGGCCCATTGTGGCCGTTTTGAGTGACCTCAACTGCTTACAACTGTTCCTACACCCTGCAGGGTTTCATCGACATTCTTCAGGGCGCTTGATGCTGGCACAGTACCTGTTGTCCTAGGTGCGGTCTCATCATAACCTTGGTTAAGCCTGGTGGGGCTATGGCTTTGGGAAGCACATCACTCTTTGAATGCAGCAGCATTCACACCCATGGCCTGCATGTTTGCTCTTACCACAAATGCACACTCCTTTTTGGCCTCTCTGCACCCGCATGCATCATCACTAATGCTTTCCAACCATGACCCACAGTGCTCTGTTCATGCCTTTAGGTGCTCCCAACATACTGAAGTTTGCTCCTGGGCCTCGTTCAGTCATTCGTGCCTGTGACTTTGACAGCATGGAGCAGCTGGCAGATTACTTGTTATACCTGGACAAGAATGACACGGCTTACAGGTGAGCACTGGTGTGCACACTGCCTTTACTGCACTGCGTGCGACAGATGTGCACTTTGGGGTTTGCATACTGCAGTAGACAAGGCCTGCTGGCTTGTGTCAGCACCAAGAGTGGCACCTCTGCAGTACCATTGTGTACAACACCAGGTAAGAGTTGCAGCTGTCTTTACTGTGTGTTTCTTGCGAGACAGCACTTGCAGCAGCTGACCCACACGTTGCAGCCAGACTTCTACGCATCCGATCATGCCAGATCCTCTTTTGGGATGTACAGTCAGTGTCGGCAGCCTGGTTGGCTGGTAAAGCAACCTTTAGGGCTCAAACATACCCAGCAGATTGTGAGATATATCTCACATATGCATGTTGCATAACATGCACAAAATTATAAATCAATGTCAGGAGGTCATGATTGCGACCATCAGGTGCTTGCTATGACGTGCTGTGATATGCCGATCTGCTTGCAGGGAGTATTTGTCATGGAAGGAAACTGGCCCATCACCGGAGTTTCAGAGCCTCATGTCAACCTCGGACATCACACCCTGGTGCAGAATGTGCATCGCAGCTGCACAAGCCAATATCAATGCATACGACCATCGCTACCAAGACATATTAGCCTGGCATTACAAAATGAAGCTTGCATTTGATGTGTTAAACGCTCAGCTGGATGCAGAAAGGAGTGAGAAGTGTAGGGGTGATAGAGATTGGTGGACTGTGCAATTGAATGATGAGGACTATGCAAAGCTCTGGAGTAACACTGTTACTGATGTTAAAGTGCCTGAAGAATTTGGAGGAGATATGTTTTCTAGGCAGTTAGCAGAAGGTGGTTTTGGGCAGGCAGTCTAGATGGTGGTCTTGCCAAGTGTTGATGCTGGAGTGTCAGAAATGACGGCAGGTGATGAACAAGGACAATTGTGTTGGCCAATGGTTTGGGCCTGTACGCACGTTATGCACATGCTGCCAGG
>NSMO01014930.1:0-10829 GCA_002588565.1 Coelastrella sp. UTEX B 3026 | reverse complement strand
AACAGCATGAGCTGCGGGGTACATAAGTTGTATACGCCCGGAGCAGACTGCGAAATGCGGTCCGCACCCTCAGCACAAGCCGCATGCCTGATATTTCACACACAAAACATTGATACATGCAATACAGCTGCCAGAACAAGCTGCGTTCAGAGAGGCGTGCTGCCATACTGCCACGAGCTACTGCCCCGGAAGTACTTCCCGGCTACTTCTGGGAGCGCGATACAGGCGACGGTTTCCAGTGAAGCAAGTATCAATCGACCCCTCGTGGCACAAGCAAGCCGTATAGCGGCACCAGACAAGCTGCGCTAAGGCAGGCGTGCTGCGACGAGCTACTGTCCGGGAGTACTTCCCGGCTACTTCTGGGAACGCAACACAGGCGACGTTTCCCAGTGCAGCGAGTATCAATGGACAGCTCGTGGCACAAGCAAGCCGTTTAGCTGCACCAGATCAAGCTGCGCTCATGCAGGCGTGCTGTGAGCGACCGTCCATCGGGTGCTACTGTGAACGCGACACAGGCGACGGTTTTCGGCGCAGCGAGTATCAATAGAAAGCTCGTCACACGAGCAAGCCCAATAGCGGCAACGTGCGGCCATCTGCGCACCCTGCGCGCTGCAAACGGCGAATAATGTCATTAACAGTAAAATGGGCTTAAGGTCTCAGCGCACATGGGCTTACGGTGGGACGGTATACACCAAATCTAAGCCTTTCAAGCATCACTTTAGGACCCTGACAGCCGCAGGGAGGCACATCCCAAAATGTGTCCGTCCCAAAATGTCTCCGCCACTGTAATGCAGGCTGGTGTTTACCATTGAGGGGAAGCCTCAAAGCGCTGACGATACAAACGCACGAGAGACATGCGATCGTAAAGCTGCAGTCGCGGACTTCCTACGCTAGGCCCTGCTCTAGCCATCTTTGTCATGGTATGTATGCACACGTGTCGTGCCACTCAGTGTGACCACCATCGCCAAAACCTGTCATTCATGGAAGCATCATGCTTCAAGCATGTGCCATGTTAACAGCGGACTCTGCATAAGTATACCGCAAGAATGGCGTACCAGAACAGCAGGCTGAAAAGCAAAAGCCTGACATGCCAATCCAAACTGTGCCGACCATCGAAGGAACTTGAAGCAGTGACTGCCGAGGCACACACAATACCAAGTCAAGTGAGCCAGGGCCATGCACTTCAGGCACGAGGTCCAAGCATATACCAGCAGCCACATTTCAAAACAACATGTACAACCAGTGGGCCAAGCGCAAGTTGCACAGCTGTGATTTACCGCTGTGCTAATCATCATTTGCCCTTGCTGCAGGATAAGACCTTTCACACCCAAGGAATCAACATGCAACGAATCGGATGGGGGCACCCTATCCCTACACCAACACCAGCAGCAACACCTAACCCACTGCCCACCAAGTGAAGTCTCTATCTCAACAACACTTCATTAAGCATCGCCACCTTTCTTCGCCCTGAACACATCTCGCAACTCCTTGAACCGCTTAAAACATGCTGCTTTGCTTTTGCCAGGCACTACTGTCGCTATCTGGTCCCACCGATCAGGCAACTCCTTACCAAACTGCTTTAGAGCTTGCACTAGAGCCAACTCCTGTTCCTCAGTCCATTCCCCAGATTCTGCGACAACCTTCTTAGGCTTAGGTGCTGCTGCACCTGCCGGCGCTGCTGCAGCAGCAGCTGAGGGTTTGCTGGTCCCGTCAGCAGCAGCAACAGCTGCCGCACCACCTGCGCTGCTGCTGCGCCTGCTGCTGGCGGCGCTGCTGTTGCTACTGTCGGCGGCAGCGGCCGCCGCCGCTGCTGCTGCATCTGCTGCCGCTGCTTCTGCAGCAAGCTTGATCTGCAGGCGTTTCGCAACCAATAGCAGTTTGGGAGTGTGCAACAGTTTGACAACAGATGACTCAATGTTGCTCGCAGGCAGCAGCAGCGCAAATGCAGAGCAACCATGCCGTGGATTAACATGCAACGAGCTGATCAGACAGTTCTGCCGCTGCGCACGACGGGCCACCCCTGCATCTTCAAAGCACAGCTGCTGCACCCTATCACAATCAAAAGATTCTTTTGCAGCGAACATGCCCTCAAAAGGGTTAATCACTGTGTCTGTGCCGGCCTCTTAGTGAATCGCTGCAAACCACAGCAAAATCAACTCCCCCCGCCCCCCCTTCCGCGCACACAGATAAAACCACTCGCACCTGCACATCCGTGAATGCTGCTTCTCGTGTGTCAGCTGCTGATGTTACTTCTGCTCGCTTCTTAGCTGCCCCCTTCCAGTCCTCCTGCTTGTGCATGCGTGTGCTGCTGGCACCTTGATGCTCCTTCACCATCAGCAGCACTTCATCGAGCGTCCTCGTACGCACGTATGCTGCTACCTGCAGAGCAACAATGCATCAAAGATCCTTGTATGCTAGAGTTGCAGGTTGCTTGCTTGTGCATACATGTACTGCTGGTGCCCTATTGCTTTTTGACCATCAACAGCACTTCATCAAGCATCCTCGTACGCACGTGTGCTGCCACCTGCGGAGGAACAACACATCAAAGATGATTGTATGCTACAGTTGCATGTTACTTGCTTGTGCATGCGTGTACTGCTGGTGCCCTGGTGCTCGTTGGCCACCAAAGCTCTCTGTCCAACATTGATGCTTACTGCCTCTGACGTCAGCTTCAGCTTGTTGCGCAACTCAAGCATACTCACCCAATAAAAAGCGCACTCATCGGCTGCAGGGGTACACTCCGACCCAGCATACAAACAACCCCATGCTGACTTGTATTATATGATGTAGTGCTTGACAGCGTTTCATCTGGTCTTTTCGTTTGTTGGTGTCAATCAGTTTCCTCCTGTGGAGCGTACCATTCGAGATGGTGAGGTATCCACTGTGACTTCTCTCTCTGAAATCATCATATTATATTATAATATACTACTATACTACACTCTGTTGTTCATCATATATTGTATGACTGGTCCAGTTTGTCTCCTACCTGCTCCCATCTTCTGGGTGTGCCCATAGGGAACTTCTTGACCGCCTTGTCCAACATGCGCAGCTCATCATCGGACCATTCACGCATCTCTTTCACCTTCTTGGCATGATCACGCTTGGCTAGGTCCTGCAGACGAATTGGCAGGATAGCCAGTGTGGGTGAATGGCTGTGGACAAACAAAAAGCACTTCACAACATGGCAAAGACAGTGTGCACACCCTGTTGGCGTAGTCACGGTTGGTTGAAATTCGCAGCAAAATTCAAAACAAGTGAAGCGGCAAGCATGTACACATTGAAAGCGCATGCACAAGATCAACAGGTGCAGATGAGGCCACGGCTGCTGCATGTTGAACTCATGACACCAAAGGCTCTGCTGACAGACAGACTCAACCTGTACACTAAAGAACAAACAGCCCATGCAAAGGCCAGCTGACGCCCTGCCGGCAACAGTACGTTTGTAGAGTGTTTGCTGCATATACCACATAGCAACATAATCAAACAAACTAGTATTTACTATGCTGACAGGTTTCATCGAGTTGAAAAACGACGAGGCCCGCCCATTTGAAATCACACGATCAGTCAAGCCAGTTGCAACACACCTTGAGTGCCTGTTCAGCTTCTTTTCGTTTCTGCTCTTTCTCAGCAGCTTCCCGCTCTGCTTGTGATTGCAGCGCTCTTACTGCATCAGCAAGTACTGCTGACTTGGCTGCTGCTGCCAAGCCAGCTGCTGATGCTGAGTCACAGAGCTGCTGGAGCTGCTGTAGATCAAGCGACTGACACAATCTCTCAGTGTCATCTGCAGGAAACAGCAACAGTACACACAAGGAGTTGGGGAGTTGGATGGTAGACAAATATGGTGAGCGTCAAGGGGTCTCCAGGTGGCCTACCCTTTCGGCGAATACAATGAATTGATAGTTGTTTCAAATCCGCCTATGAGGCATCGGCCGCAGGGCCGATAGCCGGATGGCTATGGGTGACTGGCGGTGACTTGTTGTGCGGTGAGGTGCAAACAACATCATGGTTGCCGAGGTTGTATGAGGCAGCAGGGGGGCAGGGATGCTGGAACCACCCTCAGCTGCAGAAGTTCTTGGCGTTGACTGTTAGCGGAGGTTGCTACAAGGTCAATGCTGGCATGCTACAACCAGCACATCAATGTCCAAACACTTTGCAAAGGCTGTCCTATTGCTGCATGTATACGTTTCGTTGCAATGCCTCATCAGGAAATGCCATAGCTCGTAACTCATGTCGATCATCAAGTATAATGCAAGTTCACAGCCCTTACAGATTCAACACCATCCCAGGAATATGACCGTTTATCACCGCACAAACATGGCGCTCCCAACCACCCCAACCAGCAACACACCACCACTGCCACAACCCGCTGATTAGCAAAGCCCAAAGCTCAGTCTTACCTTCGCTAAGTAGCCGTTGCTGGTTATCTCCTCCAGATGCAATAGCCCGTAACCGTTGTCGCTCCTTCTTGATAAGTTTCTTTTCTGCTTCCCTCGCCTTCTTGGCCTCTGCTGCTGCTGCCTTAGCTGCCACATCCTCAGCACGCCTGCACAAGTGACAATGCGACTTGTTAAAACATGTTACAACTAGTGTTGGAAGAGATATATGCATCGCGATTGTCAAGACGGATGTTGGCCATAGGAGCGCGGTTGTTTTTGACTGAGCACTTCCGCAACCACTGCTGCAGTACACACATGAACTACTAAAGTGAAGGAATGACTCTTTGCAGGGCTCCAAAAAGAGCACTTTGCACATCAATGTAACAAGTATCACATTGAACACATCACATTTGTTCACAGAAGAGTATTGTCCTAAGGATTAGTCATAGGAGCGCGACCCTTTATAATTGCGCAGATCCTTTTCAATTGCGCACTGCCATGAACATAATTGCTGTAAACAAGGCAAACAGTGACCCTTTGCAGGGCTGCAAGGAGCACGATGCACATCATGGTCTCAAGAAGACATTCCACATTGGACACATCACATTCCTTCTCAGGAGATTAGGCCTAGGCCATGAACCGACTTACTTTCTAGCTTCCTCTTCTTCCTTCTGCCGCTGCTCCTCCTCTAACTGTAATCTGCGAGCCTCAGCTTTTTCAGCCTTCTTACGCTCACTGCAAAAGCCATAAGCAATAGGAAAGGATGTTGAGTACGACACATTACACAGAGCGTCACAGTAAACACCCAAGCCAGACTTGTGCTGAAAGTCAATTGTGCTACAGATACAGGCGTAGCTACTGATACAGGGTGATTTGTAAGTGTGGTAAAGCACTTGGTCTGTGACTCCAGAGTCTGTTTTTAGTAGTACAGACTTTAGAGTCAGTGTAACTGCTTTGCAACACTGACAAACAACCACCACAGAGACTGCATATGCCATATCTGGCAGATATGTCTTCCATCGATATGACAGCCAGATGGAGCATTACTTGGTTACCTGATGAGACACACAAAACAACAATGCAATATGGTGTGCCAAGAAGCTGGAAGGCACAGAGCCCGCACACCCAATTGGCGCACAGTGATGCACGCAACAACACAGCAGTGTTGACATACCCCACAACACTGCCTGGGGCCACACCATTGCTCGCCTATGCACACATGCCGCACTGTGTTCTCGTGATATGGGAAGCAGGCTATGTCAACACTGTCCTCAAGGCAGAGACTGCAGCATTTCTCCATGTAAGCTGCTGCTGTTTGAGCAAACAAACTTACCGTTCTGCTGCCTGCTGCTGCTTGTATGCGATGATCCTGGGGTCCAGCCTGTATGCTGCATCAACAAACTCACGCAGCCGCTTTGCCTCATCCTTCTTGCCCTTCTCTCGAAGCTTTGCATTGATTCTGCAGGTTCAGATACAATTGAGTCATAATGTTGTCATTTAGACATCAGACTGTTATGTTGTCGTTATTGTTGGCTAAGCTGACATCTAGCAAACACAGTGCTGCCGTTCAGATGCGTGAGAAAATAATTTGTAAACAATTTCTCATAAACAATACCTGCACTGTATGAAGATGATACAAACATGCCAGCTGCAGATCTACCCCTGTGTTACAAGGCTCTATCGCACTGCAATTGAGACCTATCACACTGCAAAAGGGACTAGCGCAGCATCAAGGTTCATGCAAGGTTCATAAACAAAAACACTGCAGCTAGGGGTTGCTAGCACTGCCTAGCACACCAGCAAAGTGTGCAAACAGAACACCTAGCGGATGCACACTACTGACAAAAACAAACAACAAACGACACAACACCTACTGCTCTAGCTTATGCAATACAAGCTCATAATTTTATCCATACAAGCTCAAAATTTGATCCGGATATGTTGAACTCTTGATGTGATACGATGAACTCGCCTTTCAATCCATCTTCTATGTTCTCTGCTTTCGGCTCCCTCCACGTCCTCCTCGTCGGGGTGTGGGAATTCTCGCCAACTCTTGAAGCCGTACCAGAAGTCGTAGAACTTGGATACGTCTTCATATGCTGTTGACTCGTCACCAACATCTGGGACCTTCGGTTCTACCGACCAGCGAGCGTTGCGCCTGAAGGCCGGGGCAAATACCTGCACAGAGCAATTGAGAGGCTGGGTTGCATGTAGAGGATTCTTTCACCGTCTTGACGGTGTTCGACAGAGTCTCTGTACGGCAGGTTGAGACTGATTGAGGCTGCACCACTGGCATTGGGCTGGGTATTGATAAGGCAGTGGTAGACCAGCAGACGCTGTCATCGTGAATGGCGCAACGAGAGAGTTCAGCAGCACAAATGTTAAAGCAAGCAGGGCACCCATTCACAATATTCAGCTGACTACTTGATATGACAATGCTGATTGCACCTCTTGTAACCAGCGCATATGTCGAATGCTGGCTGCATGTTGGATACAACAGGAACAAAGAACACAACATGAAGCAAAACGAAGAAACCATCTCACCTTGAAGAAATCAGCTGGGTCACAATCCAGAGGCAAACTGTCATCAAATTCATCAGTACTGTCATATTCACGGCGCTTAGCAGGGTCCGATAGTGTGTCATAAGCCTCTTGAATCTTCTTGAAGTGTTCTTCTGCCTCTGTTTTCTTGATGTCACAATCGACACCAACTAGCTTCTTGTCGGGATGATGTTCTAGACATGCTTTGCGGTACGCTGCATGCAAGATGGCAACAGCATGGTGTGAGAGTGAAACATGCTTTCTCTCAACCAAATCGGCTAACAAGAGTACGCATTGACATCTAGAGCAAGCATTAAAGGCTGCATGCTGATGTACGAGGGTCCGCTAGAATGCTCAAGCAAAAATCAGTCAGACACAACGCTGTCAACACATCAAAACAACGGACACAACATGGTGTGACAATGTTTCAGGGGTTGTAACAGTGTCCAGGCCTCCAACAGGGCTCCTCGGCCACCTGAGTGAAACAGGCTTCCATGCAACTAAACTGGCTAACAAGAGTACGCATTGACATCTACTAAATCTCTAGTAGAGCAAGCATGAAGGCTGCATGCTGATTTACGAGGGGCCGCTATGAATGCTCAAGCAAAAACCAGTCAGATACAATGCTGTCAGCACATCACAACAGGTGACACAACATGTGTGACAAACATTGTCATGTTTCAGAGGTTGTAACAGTGTCCAGGCCTCCAACAGGGCTCCTCGGCCACCTCACTGAAACAGGCTACCCACAAACTAGCTTGGCCAAACAGAGTATGAAACAACATCTAGAGCATGCCTGAAGGCTGCATGCTTCTTCACCAGGAACCGCTACGAATGCTCGTACGAACTTCTCTCAGACACAACGCTATCGACACGCCATGAAAGTGACACAACATGGTGTTACAATGGATATTTCAGGGTTGTAACAGTGTCCAGGCCTCCAACAGGGCTCCTCGGCCACCTCACTGAAACAGGCTACCCACAAACTAGCTTGGCCAAACAGAGTACGGCATGACATCTAAAGCATGCCTAAAGGCTGCATGCTTCATCACCAGGAACGGCTACGAATGCTCGTGCAAAATATCACTCAGACACAACGCTGTCGATACACAACGACAAGTGACACAACATGGCGTGACAATGTTTCAGGGTTGTAACAGTGTCCGTGCCTCCAACAGGGCTCCTTGGTCACCTGACTGAACCCTGAGAGAGAAGCGGTTTAGAACAAACCATGACTCGTCTGCTGTAGCAAAGAGACTGCCTAGCTGTGCATGGGGATTTTACGCTGCTGGCCACAAGCGTGACCAGCGGCGGCACAGCCAGGTAATTATCTTTGCAGGTTCAGGGATTCAGCTTGATTGAAAAGCTTGACTAAAGGGTTAACACAACAAACACATGAAACTAATCCTTGCTCATTCATTGCAACTACACCTGCGCTGACAAACCTGGTAAATGTTGAAATGGTCGAAGCATCTGCTGTATGTTACTTTTCACGATGTAACCCATACCACATCATTTGTAAATCAGTATCGGCTAAGAGTCTAACTTGCTGTGGCAAGCCCATATTGCACATGACCAAATCAGATATAATAAAGATAACATCCAACAAATCTCTTACCCTGTTTGAGCTGTGCTTCTGTTGCCATGAACCTCTCATGCTGCAGACCCAGCAATGCATAGTAATCAACCTCCTTGCTTTTAACCTGCAGGAACACGGCAAGACAAGAACCAATTGCAAATTGACCAGTTCCAACCTGCAGTTGCTGGTATGGCAATAGTGCTTACATCAGCTTGTAACACGTATGAACTGGGCATGACAGCAACTTGATTCACAAGCAGCCATGTTCCGGCCTGCAGTTGCTGGTATGGCAATAATGCTCAAGTCAACCTTGTAATACGTGAAAACACGGCATCACAGCAATATGATTCAGAATCAACAACTTTGTAGGCCTGCAATTACCGGTATGGCAATAGTGCTCACAGCAGCCTTGCAATAACAACCCGTATGAACACGGCAGGACAGCAACTTGATTGGAATCTACAACTTTCCTGCAGTTGCCTGTGCCAAACCACAGCCCATACTAGTCTTGTAACAACTGTCAGAGCTGCTGCTAGGCGGCCAGCTGAGAACATATGGGGTGATTCAAGCGGGCGGCTATTGTGACGATGTATTTGCAGGCGCCTGACTGAATCAGTTTGCAATCTGCGAGAGGCCCCTCAGCTGCCTACCCGCAGCATCAAACAGGCTCAGATGCTGCTGCTTACGCTGCTGCTGCTGCTGCACTTGGCAGACTGCAGCTCCTTTCAGCTGACTACCCACTGCACTAAAGTCTTTTCCTGATGTCCCAGGCTTTCCTGCCTATAATGCTGCTGCTGTTGGCAGCATGCGGGCAACCTGGCAGCTGCCTACTGCGGCATTATAGAGTCTCACATGCTGCTGCCTATGCTATCGTCTGCAGTCTGCAGATGTTTCAGCTGATCACTGGGGTCTCCTGCCTATGATGATGCTGCGAATTGCAGCCGCCTACCCGCGGCATTGAGAAATTCTCTGCTGCCGCTGCCTATGCTGCTGCTGCTGTTTGCAATCTGCAGGTTGTTTCAGCTGCCCTACGCTTGGCGATGAAAATTCTCACGTGCTTCTGCCAATGTGGCTGCTGCTGCTGATGATCAAGCACATGCTGCTGTTCAATTCCTCAAGCACCAACAAGATTGCCACAAATGCTCCAGGTACTTCAACTCTGGCCAGAAGCTTCTTCGACTAACATAACAATCAAGTCCTATCATAGCAGGATCTCTCAATTCTTACCTGCTTCTTTTTGCCTTTTGACTTCTTCCAGCTGACACCCGGAGGCGGCTGCATATCATCCAGGTTGCTGGCCACGCTGCTACTGGTGTGCACGCCTGTGCCATTTCCTGCATTGCTGCTAGAGTCGTCGTCGCTGCTGCTGGATTCGTCTGCTGGTGGGTCTGCAGGAATTACAACAGTATCAACGGCGTGTCAGTAGCAGCAAGTTAAACACAGCCGGAGACGCCTGCAAGCTCACATGTAGAGTGCTGGTGATAGTGTGCAGAATCCGCCTGTAAAACGTCAAGCGCGAGCCGATAACCGTATGGCTATGGCGGACTGGCAGCAATGATTATTTTTATAGAGGGCTGATGTGTTGATCAGGACTAACGTGCCCAGACTGTATGTGAGAGGCGTTGATGATAGCAGCTGCAAGTGGTATAGCCTGATCCCAAAGCCCCAAGCTTGATGCAAATCTAATCCAAATTTCCCCGTTGTGATGCACCAGGCAAGCCATACAGCCATTGTTATGTGCAGGCAGCAGGTGCCGATGTTTGACGCACACTGGCACAATGAATAGGCTCACTCAGTGGCCCACAAGCCGCCAGGGCTGGATCTGAGCCGGGTTATAGACATGCAGATGGGACAACGTACTCACCAATGAGTCCCTGCTGCAACAGGACCTTGTAATGGAAGATGTGTCCAACAGGCTCCTTGTTACTGTATGGCACTGGTCCCGCCAGCGCACAGACCACGCCAGTGCCCTGTGCAGCTGCGGTCGCGTCGTATTCTAGTAGTAACATCTTTGTGCGTGCCATGCTGTCGCCAGAGCCTGCTGTGCGAGTATATCTCGAGGACGCGGCGGCCTGATGTTGCTGAATCCGCGCCTGATGGACCTATACAGAACCAATAGAGTGACAAACAAAGTCTAGCAAGTTACAAGTAATCCCCAACCACTAAGAAACACCGGTCTGTTCCGCCTCGGGAAGTGTTTGCACATACAAGCGCAGCCCAGACCTGACTGGCCTTCGAACGACTGCAAACGCAAACTCTTCAGCACCACAGACAACTGCAAACCCAACTCCGACAACATGGCAGTTGAGCCCACAACAGTACAGTCCCCTCAA